>CBVK0102745668.1:0-23094 GCA_900067695.1 Picea abies
TGACAGCAATGAGTAATGAGTAAATGTCGAATGCTAACTAATGAGTTTTGATAAGAGGGAAGTTTTGGGAAAAAGATCCCCACACTCATTCACCCCCCCTCTAAGTGTGGTAGGTGTGTCCAACACATGCATAATGGTGCTCAAATTTTTTGTAATAGTATTGAAACATACCATTGTACAAGTAATTTTTCTTCAATTACGTAAGGAATTTGGCTTTAAAGATATTTGAATCTTTTATCATATTCACGAACAATTTTTCTCGGGCTTTGTTTGATCTCTTTCAATTTTTCCTAGCTAAGTGGCTTATATCTTGTGTTTTGAAAAATGTGAGGAAGCTCTGTTTTATTTCTACCTTTGACCATTGTTGATTATCCGTGAAGTTCATAAACCAAGTGAGGGCCCTAGCTCAAAGGGTAACACCAAATTGTGTCATTTGTTTTTTTGTTTCAGTAATATCAATTGCATCCCAAAATTTCTTACAAACAAACCAATGTCGTTTAGGGTCTTCATCACCTTCATAAATGGGGATATGACTTAGGCCCATTGTCATTTTCTTGGGGTTTTTCAAGACTATAACTATTGCAATATTTTGACTTCAAGTCGACTGGGAATTCAATGTGGTCTTACTTTGTGGAGTTGAAATTTGAGTATTCGACTTGACTAATACAATTTATCGCTGCTCTTCAGTCAAAGTGTATTATTTGTCTAACTGTGTGTGTTCCTCGCTTAGGTTATATCAACTTCCTAGCAACCTTTATCTATATATTCTACTAATCCTCCTCTCATGGATTGTGTCGATTCATTTTCATTGTCTGTTGATTTAGAATCTTCAAGAAGTATATTTGATAAGGGGGTGGAGTCTGTGAGATCTCTTATATGGAGGAATATGTTCTCTTGTCAGTTTTGAATATTCTCTTGTGCTTCGATTAGAAGCATGTATCCTATATAACCATCATTATCAGTTTAGCACCACACCTTTAGGTATTGAGTATCCATATGAAGTCTCTGGTAGAGGAAGTCTGCAATACATAGGCTAGGTATTCTTGTAGGAGAACATTGAATCGTGGGTCTTGAGTCATCGATCTCCATACTATCGACTTGTTGGGTGCCACCGACTTCCATACTCACTTGCAAGATTTTACTCCTCCCATGAGTCATTGGGGCGCTCTCAAGGGCTGCTCCAACAAAATATTTCACCTGGGTAGTTTTCCTATGTGAAATTTTGGGATCCTTTTTATTTCGTAACTCTTATCACCTCTTTTTCCTTTAGTCCCACTCCAATTTTTAAATATCAGTTGAATTTTTATAGTTATGCAATCGATAGACTTCTCACTTGATTCAGTTATATTCTTCCCGACTTCAAACATATTTGACTTGGTGCACCCAACTCAACTTATATCATCTCACAGAATGTCCAACCCCCCATCATCATCCCAAATTACTCAATATCGACGGTGTTTCTCATTCTGGTTTATTTCATTTCTTCATAAAATAATCCCAGACTTTTCTTGTGTCTTTGCAATTAGCTTCGAGGAATTCTTCCCACTCTTATTGATTTTCTTTCCAATTTGAATTCAGAGTAGGATTAGCCAAGACGGGTCGGTATTCGATGACGTCTCCAACTCCCTTGTCTAACAGGAATTTATAAAGAAAGGATGGGATGGTGCAAAGGGAATTGCCACGCAAGTTGGTATAGAATTTATTTTTGATAGTTTTGACTAACTCTCTATCTTTAATTTCTTTACTTTAATATAATCTTCGACGATTCTCTCAAACCACTCATTCATATTTGTTCTTCCTCTGTTTATTATTTTGTGCATAAATTTTTCATCCGAAGTGAGCTTGTGCATTAGGAGTTTGGTTGAGATATTGGAATTGAGCTTCTAGGATAGATTCCAAGAATCATTTGTGTGTTTCTAAGAAGAACTGTGTATGTGCTTTTGTGATCGTGAGTTGATTCTTCCTTCAGTAATATTTTATACAATTATTAATTTTTCACAACCACCATTCATGTATGTATTCCAAAGTTAACATATATGTTCCTTTTACTTTATGCATGCCTGAGTTCAGAACTACCGACAATGGAACCAATGTTATAGTCCGAGGGAAAGTGCAAAGAGTTACTAGTAGATCCTTACATAGAGAAACATATATTATAGAATCATATACAAACACACATAGGACACATCAAGTAATGGGAGAACTATCAAATGCACTTTATTATGTAGATAAACATCATATGTATCTCTGTTACACACACACACACACACATGTCAGTTACATTTCTTAACTACCTAGTCGGTTGATTCTAAATTTCTGTTCAAATGACTTCTCTATCTGACTTCTGCAGTCGACTTGGTTGGTCAACTCGTTGATCTAGTTAGCAGAGCCAACTAGCCCCTACAACACTCTCTCAAAAATTGCAACTCCATTCTCAAATGTTTCTCATTCTCTTGTTTTTTCCTTGAGTAAATGAGAATATTTTCCAAGAAAACAATTACAAACTTGTACAAGTACTCCCTGAACACTCCATTCATCAAGCACATGAAAATCGTTGGTGCATTTGATATCCCAAACGGTACTACTATGAATTTGTAATGCCCATATCTTGTCTTGAATGTTTTCTTGCTAGTATCCTCTTATTTTATTCTCACTTGATCATAACATGATATCAATTCAACCTTGGAAAATATTCTTGCACCTTCTGGCTGATCAAATATATCATCAATCCTTGGCAAAGGATATTTGTTCTTTATAGTGACCTTATTCAGTGATTTGAAATCAATACATAGCCTTAAGGTCCAATCTTTATTCTTTACAAAAAGAACTGGGGATCCCTAAGGTGACACACTTGGGTGTATATAACCCTTCTTCAAAATTTATTCAAGTTTCATATGAAACTCTTTGAATTATAGTGTGCCCATTCTATAAGGTGTCTTGGACATTGGGGCAGATCTTGGCACAAAATAATTAGAGAAATCAATGTCCCTCTTTGGTAGAAATATTGGGATTTCCCCAAAAACATCTTCAAAATCTTTTAATACGAGATGGTCTTCAATACTTACCACTTTATCTCTAGTTGTCACTTCCATATGGACTACAAAAGCTTGACATCCCTTCTTGAAAATCTTTTTTAGCTGCATGGCTGAAATTTTTCTAATAACTATAGCTTTCATAGCACCTTGAGTATTGCTTTAATGTCCATCCTCATCAAGACAAGTTATGGTCTTATTGTAACAGTCTAGGAAAGCATGGTGTTTTTCCAACCAATCCATGTCAATTAGATAGTCATATGAACCCAATGGTATAATATTCACATCCACCTTTGTGTTGTTTCCATTCATGTCTATTGGACAATATTTAACCAACTCATTGATCTTTCTCTTAGACCCCATGGATAACTTAACTAACCAAGATTTTTTATGCTTACTCCTTTGTAAGTAAAATATTTCAATAATGTTAGAGTTAGCATGGTGTTTTTCCAACCAATCCATGTCAATTAGATAGTCATATGAACCCAATGGTATAATATTCACATCCACCTTTGTGTTGTTTCCATTCATGTCTATTGGACAATATTTAACCAACTCATTGATCTTTCTCTTAGACCCCATGGATAACTTAACTAACCAAGATTTTTTATGCTTACTCCTTTGTAAGTAAAATATTTCAATAATGTTAGAGTTTATGTAACTATGGCTAACTTTAGAATCAATTAAAATTGTTATAGGTTGGTTATCAATCTTAACTTCCACTTCAATCATGGGGGATTGATACTTTGCTTTCTTGTTGTCTGAGGCTGCATAAATCCTTGACATCCTTCCTATCATGTATTCAACTATTTAATCCTCCTAAATGTTGTGGAGAGTCCTCATTCTTTCACCTTTGTGAGGGAAGTCCCTATATAAGTGATTTCCCTCACATCCCCAACATTGTGCAGGTTGCTTCCTTGGCCTTTTCCCATATGAATTTGTTGTCATGTGCTCATTTTGGGTTGAATTTACTTGTTTATTTTCTTGAGATTTGTTCTTGAAAAAGGGTGGCTTAAAACCTTTTTTCTTTTGATCCCTCTTTCCTTTCATATTGTCATTCCAAGTCTTTTGTAAGAATGGCCTCCCTCTACTCTGTTCATAAATATGCTTTTCTCTCCTTATGGTTTCCTCCAAAGTCATGGGGTTATCATATTGTATCTTGTCACTGTATAAAGAGGGTAACCCACTAAGAAACCTTTGGATTTTGACCTTCTTATCCCTTATGAAGTCCACATAATTCAATAATTCAAAGAATATTTTCTCATATTCATTCATTATCATGCTTCCCAACTTGAGTTCAAACAATTATTTCATATTCCTTTCATAGTAATGCTCAAAAAAATATTTCTCTTGGAAATATCCTTTGAACCACCTCCATGATATCTTCTTCTCATCAAAGTGCTTGGCTTGCTTAAGTTAATCCCACCATATGGTTGCCTTTCCTTACAAGTGGTAGGTTTCAATTCTTATTTCTATCCTGGAGGGATATTCATGCAGCTAGAAATATTTCTTCACTTCCAACAACCATACCTTGGCCTCTTCTCCCTTGCTATGCTCACCATTGAAATTTGGAGGCTTTATTTTCCTAACTTCTCCTTGCAATATGTCTCCCTCATGCCTTCTCCACTCTCCTGATAGGATACACACTTGGGATATTCCCTAGCCATGAACTTGCATGAGACCTCCTAGTGGATTTACTTGGGGAATGATGATGCATGCTAATGCTCCTTTACTGCCTA
The DNA here is from genome assembly GCA_900067695.1 of Picea abies. NCBI lineage: Eukaryota > Viridiplantae > Streptophyta > Pinopsida > Pinales > Pinaceae > Picea > Picea abies. Next base: position 4,772 of record CBVK0102745668.1, read on the forward strand.
CCATTCCCGTGCTCATTGCTTCTGCTATGGTATCTCGATGCTATCACTTATCTAGCACTATCTTCTTGTTTTGTGCCATTGTCTTTATTGGCTTGCCTCTACAGCATATTCAAACTCTGAAGTCTCCCTTCTCGAGACTTCATAATATTCTCATTATGTTCCCTATAACTCTTCACTTCTATCTATAGGCTTCTCATAGTTACAGGATCATGTCTGACTTTTCTTCCATTAGATTATGTCTTGGCATTTCCAATGTTGACATGTAACCCTGTGAATTCCTCTTCATGACAGTAGGACCCTTGGTCATATTCCATGGTTATGGCTCTCATATAGGAACCAAATTCCTTCATGTACCTCTAAATTATGTAAGAAAATGTGCATGCAAACAATGTTCTGTTAGAAAAATATATATACATACAAAATTCTAGGAAAATAATGCAAAATTGTTTTTTGTCTTTAATGCCACCAGTAATCTTCTTTTGCATTCACTGTAACTTATGCTAATCAGATCAATTTTTTGGGTTTATAGATGGATTCTCCTCCTTAAGACCTTTCTGTCGACTATTTTCTTGCTCAACTCCAAGCTATGAGCAAAGATTTATAGTCATTTGAATATTTCTAATTTACCCCTTTTGTATACTTCTCATTCTGGTGCAATTAATCCCAAACACCAAATTCTATCACTTGTGGAAGTAAATATGTTAGGATACTGAGAAACGTTTTTGTGAGACATAGATAATAATGATGACAATGAATTTATAACAACTCTCAAATTTCCAATTTTATGGTCAACTAAAAAGCTCCAGCAATCTGGAAATGACAACTTTGTCCTTTTTCACCCCTTTTTCCAGATTTAGATTTTTTTTTTTTGAGACTATAAGACAATTCTTTCTATGTGGCCTCCTTGCTGACATGTCATTTGCGTTATTCTCCTAGATTTTATTTTGAGTCCGATATGGTTGGCATACTTCGATCATCGGGCCACCGGTCATCAGGGAAATTCTTCCCCTCTCTTGTTTCTATGTGTTTCTAGTCTGGTATAGTCAGGGAACTTCGGCCATCGGGGAAATGCTTCCCCCTCTCTTGTTTTTATGTGCTTCTTATCCGATCCAATCAGAAAAATTCATCCACCAGGTCGTCGAGAAAATGCTTCCCCCTCTCTTTCTTCACTATGCAGAACTTTCATTCAACTTTGGTCTAGTCCACCATAACACCAAGGAGGACACCGTCCATCGATCCATCAAGCCACCGATGAGAATGCCTTCAATCCCTCCTACAACCATTGAGCCATCGATGAGAATTCCTTCAATCCATCCTATGACCACCGGGCCACCGATGAGAACACCTCCTACTCCCTTCTTCCCAAGTGATTTATGGCCTAGTCCGATGACTTTCACGTGTGGTCTTGACCTCTGCACCACTGTTCCACTAACATGTGGTGATGGGATAGAACTATCACAAGGAAACAACTGGCATGTACATAAGCTTACTAGGAATTGACTGGGCACAATGACGGGGCACTAAGGTGGCAGCCAAAAGTTACATCACGCACAAGCTCCACATGGTTCCATGGCTCTCCATGATTCACGCACAATTAACAAAGGAATCGACATTAATTATAAAAAAATTACATGAACCCTTCTCCATGCATGTGGGATAAATATCTTAGATTATATCGACGACTGGAAATCCATGCAGAGGCTCGATCAATGGTTCATGAGCATTGTCTTCCGGGAGGCTTAAATCCCTATTTCGATGCCCAAATTGAAAAAATGATAGCTCAATGGAAATCCAAGGTGATGAAGAATCACTTGTACATGGTTTCCATGGTGATCATGACAATGTTAAACTACAAAAACTCTCCCCTCTGACATTGTCTCGTAGAAAAAAAAAATCACCCAAAAGAAAATCTCATCCAAACAACTTCTTGTTGTCCTATAGCAAATCATTTTCACCCAAAATAAAATCTCATCACAACAACTTATTTTTTTCTAATAGCATGCCCTTGTAGGCCCAATGTTGTAACCTCTAGCTCTAATACCAATCTGTAACGCCCCCCAACTTACCTGAGGAACATTATTTGCGGAAAATACACATAAAAAGAAAAATTGTCTTACTAGCTAATTTCCTATAGCTTACCGGCTATGATTTATACACATATTTAATTAGATTATGATACCGATAATTAAATGCATCTACAAAATTTTAAATGAAAATGAATGCAGCTAATAAATTCATTCACAAAAACAATTAAACCATTCACATACATAGAGTTAAGAACAACAATTAAACTCATGAAACTACTTAGAAAATAGATCAACACTTATCTTTTAAAACACTTGTGGAACCAATTACTCAAGAAGGATATTCCACCCAATCATAAAAATTTTGTTCCAAATTTCAACAATAACTCACCCCCGATATGGGGCTAGGAATCCACAAAAGAAGGGTGCCTCTACAATCCACTCACAACTCCCTATCATACAACCCACTAGTATTCTCCTACAACTATCCCAAACTTCATCCTACTCTCTTTCTCTTAACTTGCCCAACCTAAGGAATGTACCCCTTCACTACTCTTAGCCCATTGGGCATCCCATTCGTTTATTAGGGTCTCTCTCGCTTAGGTAGTTAGGAATCTCTCGACTAGGAACTTGAACTAACTCACTTCCAGGAAAACTACCAGCAACCAACAACAGCACACATTTTTATAGTGGAACTCACATAGGAGTTCAATATTCAAGCCTAACAACCTGTCTCTTCAATATTCAGCTCCATAACACTCCAAAAATGCACCAACATGCTCCAAAATTTTCCAGTATTCTTGGTCTATCTCTAGTGCTCTTTTTTCATGCTCCCTCCTTGTTTTTCATGCAAAAACTAAATATGAAAATCTGCATGATTCCCCCATACGAATTTCCTTTATTTTCCCAAGACAATTGATTGTTCACTCTATATAATGTTCATTGTACAGCAGCCCCATGATTTTAATAACTATGGGATGTGACACTCGCACCCACCCTCTTACATGAGTTTAATGGTTGGGCTCTCATACACTCAAACAGAAATAGCAGTTATCCCCAAATGATAATAAATTTAGAAAACTGGGTTAGGATTAATACCCATAAACCATTTCCCCCTTGATTCCCTCTAATACACTCCCTAGGCATTCCCCCTCTCTTGTGGATTAATTATCCCCCATCTTTGTCCATATTCTCGGCAATTGGTATCATGTTATATTTATTAAGATTAAGAAAATGCATTTCGCATATTACATCGCTTGGCCATAGCCATATTCATATATACATTATGCATTAATTAAACTGGGATTAGAGTGGGGATGTTACACTCCTTCCATCCCAATAGTCTACTTTGCTACATACTATAATTTACCCAAAGAATCACCTATGGATTTTAATATTTTTGGGTACCATAAGTGGAGTGGAAAACTCACAAGGTGAACCCATATGTAGTGCAAATCCATCCTTAACAAGGAGGAGTTGAAATGATCATTCCAAAGGAGTAATACCAACTTTATGTCACCCATTAAATAAGGCCCCCCTCCAAGCATTGCCTCTCTCTTAGCCAAATTTTCAAAGAAGAAAGAGAAAAAACTTGTTTTGAAAGGTGATATTTTTAAACACTAATCCTTCCTTTGAAAAGGAGGCTTTTGATTTGCAAAAGTATCTAATCAAATCCCTATCCCTCAACTCTGCAACTCCTTCTATAATCCATTCATGTGCCAGTGAGATATTCCTTCCCCAATCATGACCCTAGATACATCACTTTCTCATTATATTTCCTCAATCTTCCTCCACTTTCAAACCATCTCCATGGAAAATTTTCTTTCTCATCATCTATTACCCTCTTATAAAAACCTAGCCTCCCTTCCTCCTCTTTGCACTCCATCCTCCACATTCTGGCTATTCAAAGTAGTTATTGAACTACTTCTAAGTAATGTTCATATCCTTGATCCTCTTGACATAAATGAATTACCAAACATATTCCAATTTTGTATTCTCCCCTTTGTTATTCCTAACTACTTTTTCAGTGATATTTATGTATCCAAACATCTAAGCTTATACTTCCTATCTAGTCTTCACTTCACCACCAAAGGCAAATGGATATTCCTTGCAAAATTCACCCTATAAATTATCCTAGTGGGATCTCTTTCTCTTATGTCTTCTCCAAGAGGGATTCTTCAAGAGATGCATATGATACATACTCATGACTAGCTAGAAATTGTATGAAATAAGGGTGGTAGGTAGAATGAGAAGTGGATCTCCTCAACACTTGGGATAGGTAATTATCTTTGCATTTCCATAAAAAAATTAGAGAAAATAATTATTAATTCTTCTCCTCTTCTTGATCTTTCATTATTTTCTCATTGAATCTTTTCATTCTTTTTCCTATTTCTTAAGGTATTTCTTTGTCCCTATGACTAATTTATATTTCAAGTAGTTTTTGCTACTTTTGATGGTATTTCTCTTGAAATCAATCCCAAATGCTATGTTCTATAGATTTTTTTTTTAAATTTGTACATATATTTCAAGTAGTTGACTATGCAATTATCTTTCCCATTGAAATAGAATTACAATGGCTATGAGTTTGCCGAAAATAGACACTTATGTTATCATCAACTCTTTTGAAAACTAACAACTTATTAGTTTTCACACTATTTAATGTGTAAGAATAGGTCCAATGCCAACTTCTAAAAAAATGCTTTAAACTAAACCTTTAAACCTCTCTCGATCTCTTTGACATTTGGTGCCATAATGTTGATCCTCTCTATCAAGTAGTAACCTCTAGGGCTGAGTTACTTTCTCGTGCAAGCTATTATGTTACCTCTAATCACGAGATCCTCTTGCTCCTTTTGTGACTCCATTTGAAAATAACATTGAGAGCCTAGAGATTGTTTGTAAATAACAAAAAGTTGAGAGTGAAACCTTTTCTAATGATGCATTAAGTGAGACTAGCCATTGGTTCTAAATAACAAGTTCAATATGCAATAATTTTATTTAAAAGAGTTTGACTATTAGAGCTTAGAAACTAACATGGGGTGTCTAGTAATTCAATTTTTTAAATAACAAGTTCAAAATATTTATATGTCGTAAGGACAAAAAGTATAAAAGATGATATGCTTCTTGCCCATGAATGAATGCAACTTCATAAAAATTTGAAATTCTACACCAATTTGAAAATGAAAATTAAAAGTTCAATATGTATGAGTGGAGTATTACTTCTCAACTATTACGGGTATAAGTTCAATATATGTATAACCCCACGACAATGCCACTTTTTTGGGAGCGTAGTCCGTTGTGTGCGATTGATGTTTGATATCGAGTGTGGGATCGCCATCTGCTTCTCATCACCCCCACACGATATATGTATAGAGTTCAATTACAATTACAAAACACAAATACAAAATCCATTATTAAAAAAATAAAAATTGAAAGAAAACTTATTTATTCAAATATGTGAACGTTTGAATGGAAGCCACATAGCATTTTATTTAAGGTCATGAGAAGAGAAGGGTAAAGGTTTATGTATTGGTTTACTTTTTCATAAGTTTAAAAAATGGTGTTACAAGATCTAATTTGGAAAACACATATAATTATAGGGGCTTCAACTTGTTAATCAATATCTTATCACGTTCATTTATGATGGGATTTTAAAAGTGTTGATCAATAAAGTCAATATATTGGAGATATTGAGGGTGGGGATATGGGTATGGGGGTTTATAAATATTGGGAGTATAAAAAGGGGTATCTAGTAAAACGTCATAGTCTATCTGTTCTACTTTTTGGCCCTTTTCGGGGATATTTTATGTTTAATTTTGCTCGAAATATGATGAGAAATGGTTGGATCTGCATATTTCAGTGGTTAATTATGTATAATCGGAATGCCCCAGGGATTTTCCAGTATGTTGAATCCATCTCTACATTCAGAAAAGCAATTTAAACAAAAGAAAAATTGTGATTTCGTGTAGATTTATGTCGTTGGATTCCAGTGAAAAGGGCCAAAACATGGAATAGTTAGACAACGCCTAGTAAAAAGAAGGGATATACAATAACATTATAGTTTTTTATTGGAGAGATGTATTAGGAGTGTGTTCAACAAAAGGATTTTGGCATATATTTATCACTATTTAGTGAAATTAGAGGTACTCTTTAATATTCCATGAAAGCATGTTCTATGTCAAAAGTTCACTAAGTGGAGATCCCTTCCACATAACAAACAAAAACCAATCCCAATCCCATACAATCTTTGCTCAACTATGGAAACAAATCCATACCAATAATAATCTAGCTTCACACAAATCATGACCTAACAGAAAATATTGATCTCCACTCAAAATTATTTGTCTTATCCTCTCTTACTCATAATGATGAACCAAATATTTACTTATCAAATCGAAATCAATATGAAAATGACATATTGATTATGAAAATAGAAAAGCAAAAAAATAAAATAATAATAATAATAATAATAATAAATGAAAAACATATAAGTTATTTACATGAGATATAAGTTATGTAAATGAAAATATGAGTTCTGAAAATCATTCCCAAAAATTTAATGGGCTTTTATGCCACCTTTACAACCATAAAACAAGAATTTAACCATCATACTTAGCATGAAGTTTAAAAATCATTCCTAGGGATTTTTTTTTGGCCACCTTTACAATTATAAAACAAGAATTTAACCATCGATACTACATACCCCTTTAACCATTATGCACACCACAATCCCCTTCTTATTTCTAAACACCATTTTATATTTATTATATATTAACATACATTTTTGGCACCACAACTTTGTGTCTAATTTAAATAAGAAAATTAGCTTAGGCAACTATTTATTCATTAATGGAACTTGACTTGGGCTTGGGCTTCTACTAACAACTTTATGTACCACATCATTGATGGACAAATATATGTTATGGATGTTATTAATACAAAGTTCACATGTCTTCACATCCAATAAACATATTTAAGTATATACAATATTTAAACATTAAGTTATGTACATTATTAAGTTATGTACATTATATGGATAAAAAAATGGGGCATTACACTACCCTCTTCCTTTAAATAGGAATACACTTAGTGCAACCACAAAATATAAATGAAAATCTGTATTCATCTATCATGGAATCCTCCATATTCCAAGTTGTCTAGTCTTATGTGTGATGTTTTTATTGGAATTTGACCTATCTATTTGTTTAATTCTTGAGCTTCGTCACCTTCCTATTGGCGATGCATATGGAATTGATTTGGAACTCTCCATTTGGTTCCCTCAAAATTAAATCCTAGTCAAGTGAATGGTTATGATCATGTACATATTTATTAGGTAAGAATACATGAAAAACATTATGTTCTTTAATATTAATTATTAATCCCTAATTTGTGGCACATTGGAAAACACTTCTCTGAAGGGGAGGGACATGTTAATCCTTAATTTGTGGCACCTTACCCCTTAATTGGAGAATATTACATTATCATTGTTATTTTATTTATGTCGGCATGGGTTCATTAGTTGTAATTGTACCTCCTAGTCTCCTATATATACCAAGGAGACCTTTTCATTTGGAATAATCTTGTAATTGTGAATTCATATGATGTATAAGGAGGTTTCCCCCTTGAAGAGGCTTATTATCTTAATTTCTCTCTTTTTCAAGGCGTTGAGTACTTATTCTAATGTTTGTATGCTATAAGGAGGTTTCCCCCTTGAAGAGGCTTATTATCTTAATTTCTCTCTTTTTCAAGGCGTTGAGTACTTATTCTAATGTTTGTATGCTATTTTGATACTTGGTTCTTAACATTAACAACCAATGTATGTCTAAATGCAACTAGTTTTATTTTATTTATGACTTCAAATGGCCAACTATATGTGATTCTAACTTGGTACAACTTCCCAACTTCATTCTTTAACTCTTATTAAGCTTCATCCTTAGAAATGCACATGTGATGAACCACATGTAACTCCCTATGAGCTATATTCACAAAAGGATAAATCTTCTTCCTATGATGTGTTGCCTTCAAATTGCACTTATTTTTGGGAACTTGTTCTTTCATTTCTTTCCACAATGATGGCCCAAAGTGTGGCCTTTCCTGTATGTTGTCCCAAATTATTGAAGCATTGCATTTTTCTCCATACAAAAGCCTCAATTAATGGACTTATTTCCAATGATGTCTGATGATTAGTATTATATGCATTCTCTACTAAATGCAAGCATTCTTCCCACTTAGAGAGCTTGTCTGGATGACATACATTTTCACCATATCCTTAGTAACTTTATTCACTAAATTGTTATCTGCCCATACGCCTATGGATGACAAGTTGTACTAAACTTCAGTCAAGTCCCCAATGCTTAGAATAAAATTTTCCAAAAGCTTGATTTGAATTGTGTTTCTTGATCTAAAATGATCACCTTGGTCACTCCATGCTACCTGGCTAATTCCTTCATAAATATCTTAGCTTTGTTCATGACCTTATGAATAGACCTTACTAAGATGAACTATGCAACTTTAGTTAATTTTTCCATAGGCACTGCAATGATGGAGTCATTTTGCTTCTCTATCCTAGGTAAAGTAGTGAGGAAATTCATCATGATTAATTATCATTCCCATCCTAAAAGCGACAAAGGATGCACAAATCATACTAAATGTTGATGATCTCATTTAACATCCTAAAAATTTTCATTATTTAGAAATGTATACAACAACATTATTTTTCATCACTAACTAAAAATATTGATTTCTCACAACTACCATACTCTTCTTGTAACAAGGTGAAATGTACATCTAATATCTGGAGATGTAATTCCTTATCTCTATGGAATTGGACACATACACCCAACCTCTATGTGTAACAAGTCCATCATCCATCAATTGACACACCTAATACTTATGTTTGTGACATCTCTTTTGCTTTCTGTAACTCCTTACTTACCATAAGATAAAATTTGTTTATCTCAAAAACCTCAAGTTCTCTATTCTTTCTATCTTCATTTACCATAAGATAAAATTTGTCTATCTCAAGAGCCTAAAGTTATTTGTTCCCCACATTAGTCTTGTGAGTGTTGATGGTATTTAGATATCTTCATCTAGTAAGTTTATGTGCAACTTATTTTCTTTCCTTTATGTATATGATTTTGAATTCATATTTATAGATAAACTACAACCACGTTTTTGAATACAATAAATTGAATCACAAAATATATATTATGTTGTTTTTGAATACAATAAATTGAATCACAAAATATATATTATGTTTAAAAAAAAAATAGTTTAAAAAAATATTTTAAATAAAAATTAATTAAGATTTTAATTTTAATTATTTTTTTAAATACAAACATTTTCCTTCAGATAATGAAATATTCATTTGAGCGGTAGTCTTGCTATTTTTTAGAATATTAATATCTATATAATAAAAAAAAAAATAGAAGTGCATGTAGCTGGATATTATGCATTTACACAGTGTATTTTTCATCGATGTGCTAGAATGCAGAGATGGCTTCATTATACATGTACCTATAATTTATATGATAATAAAAATAATAGGAGTGTAATTGAATGTTGCATGTGCATAGTATATTTTTCTGGGTGGGAAAGGAAGTTTTTACAAGTTAGATACCGAAGACTGGACAGCCGTATGGCGCCATGACAGATTTGAACTGGTGCTCTGTAGTTTGGGCGCCATGACAGTTTGTGCTACAGCTCGTTTCCCTTGCACCATTGTAGCCGCCACATCCATTGCCAAATCTGGTCGTTGTTACCCTTTCTGCGACTTCACTTCGCTTGCTTTTTAAGACAGGCTGGAATGCCTCCTTTCTACGCGGAGTGACTCTATCTCTTCAGACTTCCCTCCGACCATCGGCTTGGAATAGTGCTTTTCTGTGTATTGATCATTGGTTTATTGGACAGTGTATCTCTGCGGTTTTTTCTTCTGACAATCTTCTGGGATACTGTGATGTCTACAGCAATATCCACGTTTTGCTCCTTCTTTCCCTCGTGACTGATAGTTACGGTAAGTGTTTTTTTTAGCTCTGTCATTGACCGAGTTTACTGCTTCACATCCTACTGTAGTTCTAGCAAGTTCTAGTGTTCCCCGGTAGGCGGGTGGAGTACTACTCTTGATATGTTTATTTGTCTCTGCTTTTGAACTACAGTACTCATCCTTTACACTGAACAGTCATCCTACACTGTCTGTCATGGTCTGTCTCCACTGACCATTAGCTGCTTTCCCCCGTTACCTATCACTCTCAGCTCTCTGGCCCACCTACTCTCCTCCACTCTGTTTTTCTGTCTTTTTCTAGTGATTCTGTGGGTCGCCTGATTCCCCATCATGGACTCACGGACACATCAGCAGCTGGATTCTTCCGACGATCCCTACTGGCTCCAGGAGGGACTCTTTGAAAAGGTTGATGCACTCATCTCAAGCACACACCATTTTCCCTCCAAACCTCTACTTTCAAGAAGCCTCGCTTCTCCCACTTTTCCCCCTGTGCATCATATTTGCCATCCATTAACTGATCCATAGGTCTCTGACAGGTCCCTCCCAGACCAAAATATCCCCCTCACTTTCAAAAAGACTGTGAATAGTCGAAAAGTTTGGAAAGCCAAAAGGAAGTCGGCTCAACTGGTGCTGGGCGACGATGTGGGTTTAGAGGAATTGTGTAAAATGTCTACCTGTGCTCTGGTCGGCAGGATCTCCTATAAGAGCTTGAATCCACTGTCACTGGAGGTATGGATTAAGGATACATGGTTTTCTCTTCTTGGTTACTCACCGGAGGTTTAATATCTGAAAAAAGGTTGGTTATGCTTCCACTGCAAATCACCGTCTGATGCAACTCTTTTATTGTCATCCTTTTGGCCTTTTGGTGGTAGTAGCCTCATGCTCAAGCGATGGAGGCTGGCGTTCAATCCTGATACAAATTATTTTACACACAGACACCTTTGGGTGCTCCTCCCGGGACTCCCTTTGCATCTATGGAATGAAGAAGCCCTAAGAGCCATTGGTAATTCCTTAGGCAATTTTATAGCTCTGGACACACAGACTCTCAAAATCTCACTGAGGACGATGGGGAAAGTGCTGGTCGAAATCGATATTACTGCAGGGCTGGCTGATACCTTGGTGATTGATTGGAGGGGTCGAAAGTTGCTCCAGAGGCTGGACTATCTTGGGCTACCGTTTAGATGTAATCTTTGCAGGGAAACAGGTCACCTTTGTAACTCCTGTCCCGATAAGCCCCCACTTGACACTTCTACTGATACAAATCTCCTTCTCAACCCACCGGAGTATACTTCTCTCGATCCGGCCCTAGATTTTCTGGAAGTTCCTATGGACTCTCCAGCTCCTCCAGTTTCCTCTGTTGAAGCCTCCAGGCGATCCCTTTTTCAGCATCTCTGCCCCGCTCTCTACTCTTCTCTCACTTTGGCTGAGAAGGAATCCATAGAAAGATATCCTTGGCTCACTCCTCTATCTGCTAATCGGCATCCTACTCCTGAAGAGGCGCATCTCCCCGTACCTGAGCCTACACTCCCCCCTGCTTCTGCCCCCTTTCCGATTCCTGGTTTCGCTGCTGACCCTTCAAGTCCTACCTCCCTTCCGACCCCGTGGACCTCTTCACAGCAGCCTGTCCCTACTAGCTCTCCTCTCTCCGATCCGGTGCCGAATCCTGCTTCTTGGGTGACCCCCGGATACAACCAGCCTGTGCAGGGGACTGATACTCTTCTGGAGGAGTTATACATGTCGACTAGTCCTTCGGATCATCCTGGTTCCTTTCAGACATTGCAGATGGAGGCTACTTTATCGGAGGTTTCAAACAGTAACTCACACTCTACCAATCTTCCGGTAAATACAGTGCAGCTCCCGATTTATCGTGGCAAAGAACTCCTCTTGCCAACTTCTGAGGTTGGAGCTTCATCCTTCCTTCCTCTGGACACGGAAGCCAAGTCATATGCCTGGTCGCGAGGAATCAACTCTGAACTCTCCCCTCTCCAGACCAGAAGTTCCAGGAAAAAAAAGGAAAAACTGAGCTCGCATCATCCTGATCCAGCTCCTTCCATACTTGACAGCAAAGCCCTTAGAGCAATGAAAGCTTTGGCTCGATCCAAGTAATGTTAGTACTCTCCTTGAATATCCGGGGGATAGGAGGTACTCTCAAGATAGCCTCCTTTAGAAGATTACTAGAGTGTTCAAAGCCTGATGTCTTATTTCTCCAAGAAACCCTCTCGACTGACCAAAAAGCTCGAGATTTTGTGCATTCTTTCCGTCCTTCATGGGTCTCGGCATCAATAAATTCTATTGGAACTTCGGGAGGTTTGCTGGTGGCTTGGGACCCCAACCTCTTCAACTTGAGACCCTTCCTCACCAGTGGGGGTATTCTGCTCCTCGGCCATTGTTTAACTTCAAAGCAGGACATTGCTCTTTTAAATATTTATGGGCCCTGTGTGGACAAACAACGTTTCTGGACAAATCTTGATTCCATTGGCCTTCTATCCTTTCTGAACCTTGTCATTGGAGGTGATCTTAATTTAATCCTCTCGGCAGATGAAAACTGGGGTGGCTCATTCCTGCCTGGTCTCTTGGAAGCTTTCTTCAAAAGGATTTTTGATTCAAATAACTTGATTGATGTTCGGCCGTGTCGACTATCTCCCACCTGGAGAAATGGGCGAACTGGATATGCTGCGATTGCCAGAAGACTGGATCGCTTCCTGGTTGCTGAAAGCATTGTGTCCTCGTTGGGGTTTCCTTCATCGTGGGCTGAGTTTCCATTTGTGTTGGACCATGCATCGGTTCTTCTACAACTAAGATTTCTGGTTCTACACCCTTCTCCTCCTTTTAAATTTAATCACCAATGGCTTTCGGTCGAGGCATACTCTGATTTAGTGCATACAGTATGGAGGGATCCACGTTTTCAAATTGAAGAGAACCCTCAATGACGCCTTGTTTGGAAACTACAAGTTCTTAAAACCAAATCGAAAGAGTGGTTTCATGATCTCAAAGCTATGCAAAAATCAAGACTAATCAATCTGGAATTGAAAATCTCTTCACTCATTTACTCCTCATCCATAGCCGCCTTGAATCCTGAGGAGTCGTCCACTCTTAAATTGCTTGAACAAAACAGGGCTTCCATACTGCTGACGGAGGAGAACAGCTGGAGATTACGCAGTCGTGAAACATGGTTAAAATGTGGTGATTCAAACTCAAGTTATTTGCATAAAGTGGCCAGTTACAATAGAGATAAAAAGTTCATATGGTCGATTAAAGGCAGTGATAATGAAATACATAGTGGCCAGAGGGCTCTCCAGGACGAGGCTATTTTCCATTTCAGTAGCCTTTACAAAAAATCTCCTAATCTTGATCTCCAGGGGATGGTGTCCACGACCAGCCTCTTTCCTCGCTTTGTCTCTGCTATTGAGGCAGCAGACCTCTACAAACCAGTCACCTTGGCTAAGATAAAACAAATACTGGACAATTTCAAATCGGAAAGGAGTCCCGGGCCGGACGGTTGGTTGACAGAGTTTTTTTGTTATTTTTTTGACCTGGTGGGGTCGGATCTGCTCCAGATGGTGGAAAACTCCCGAATCACTGGCAATATAGTGGGAAGTCTTAGTTCTACATTTTTCAAATCGGAAAGGAGTCCCGGGCCGGACGGTTGGTTGACAGAGTTTTTTTGTTATTTTTTTGACCTGGTGGGGTCGGATCTGCTCCAGATGGTGGAAAACTCCCGAATCACTGGCAAGATAGTGGGAAGTCTTAATTCTACATTTATAGTTTTGATTCCGAAAGAAGGTAACCCACTATCCTTCAGGGATTATCGCCCGATCGCCCTATGCAACCTTATTTACAAGCTAATCTCAAAGGTGATATCAAACCGGATAAAGCCTTTCCTAGAGAGGAGCCTCTCAGCAGAGCAGTTGGGGTTTTTGAGGGACAGAAGAATACAGGATGCGATTGGAGCGGCTCACGAAGGTCTACACAGCATCAAAAAGTATAATTTAAAAGCACTGGTTTTGAAACTTGATCTTAAACAAGCATTTGATTGTATCGATTGGGAGTTCCTGAGATTGATTCTTTTCTCAGCGAGATTTGGTGACATGCTCATCGATTGGATCATGTCCTGTGTGTCTAGCTCAAATTTTGTTGTTCTGATTAATGGTGAAGCCTCCAGATTTTTCAAAGGTGAGAGAGGGCTCCGACAGGGATGCCCTCTCTCTCCATATCTCTTCATACTGATTATGGAGGGTCTCAGCCTTCTTCTCAACAAAAAATTTTCCGAGCTCCGCATCTCTGGTATTAAAGTCTCTAAATATATTAAATTGCTTCATCTCTTGTTCGTTGATGATGTGCTTCTCTTCTCAAAGGCTGATTTACCCGAGTGGATGGTAATCCTTGAGGTACTGCAACTATTTTGTTCTGTCACAGGTCTATCCATCAATGTTTCCAAATCCTCCATACACTACTGGGGTATCTCGGATGCTGAACTGCTCACTCTCAAGGCTACAGTCCCCTATAACTTTGTACATCTGAGTGAAGGATTTAGGTACCTAGGATTCCAGTTAAATTTGGGAGCCTCCTCTCTGGAGGATTGGAAATGGCTGGTGGCTCATTTTGAAAAAAGGATAAATTTTTGGTGTAACAAATGGTTGTCTTTGGGCGGCCGATACATCCTGGTCAAGTCGGTCTTGGAATCTCTTCCTGTTTACTGGATGTCACTGGAAAAAATTCCAATTAAAATCATTAAACTTTTACGGAGACTCATTTTTAATTTTCTTTGGAATAGTCATCCTGGTCATTTCCGTTTCCACCTGTGCAACTGGGTCGATCTGTCAAAACCTCGGAGGAATGGAGGCTGGGGGCTCATGAATTTGTCCTTATTCAATACGGCCCTCCTAGCGAATTCATTTTGGAGAGCTGTCTCCATTGACAGTATCTGGCACCGTATTATTGCCGACAAATATCTGGGCTCTAGGCCGATTGCTAGCTGGATCCGTAAGCCTGTCTTTCAGCTAAGATCGACATCTTCTTTCTGGAAAGGGTTGGTTACTTCAATTCCTGTTATACTCCATTGGCTTGTGTGGATTCCAGGAGATAGCTCTGAGATTCGTATAGGCTGTGACAAATTACTCGGACTGGGTGATCGGTCCCTCCTTTCCACTAATTTACGGTCTCTTCTTCGGCACCAAAATATTACACATCTAGCTCATATAAAAAAACAGCCTGGCTGCCGCACCCTCCCTGACAGATGGCTGGATAGTGGAGATTTACAATTAAGTTATCCGTCAGCTATCGAGTGGAACCATTACATCTCGGCCCTCAAAGAAGCTGGTATTACACTTTCTTCTTGTTCTGATACACTTCGATGGGCCGGTGGAGATGCCACGGGAAACTTGACAGTTAAGAACCTATATGATGCACTTCTCAAACAGAGGTTTTTTGATGTGGATCGATCTTGGTTCTCACTTGTTTGGCGCTGGGAGATCCCCCTTAAGATCAAGCTATTTATTTGGCTCGCTGGAAAGGAGAAATCGCTCACCTGGGATATGTTTCGTCGGAGGGGTTGGGAGGGGCCAGGAATCTTCCTTCTCTGCAGCAGAGCGACTGAAGACATTCATCACTTATTGGTTCATTGTCCTTTCACACGGTCGGTGTGGACACTTGTGCTCAGTCATCTTTGGTTGAATTTAATCTGGAGTGGTACCACTCTTTCTTTTAGCTACACCAGGTGGCTGGCACAAGCCTCGGCACCAAAGTCATTACCGGCGCTTGTTTCCTGGCAGATTTGGATAGCCCGAAATCGTGCCATTTTTTATGCCCATCCTCCTTCCCAGCAAGAGGTGTTTCAAAAAGTCTTGGTTACCTTCAACTGGAAACAGCCATTACAAAGATCTCCTAAGCTTGATGTTTGTGATTTACATTTATTGGATGGCTATACAGTAACCTAGTTCGATGGGGCTGCTCTGCCCGGTGGTGGCTGTTGTGGGGCGGGGGGTGTCTTCAAATCACACCCATCTAGGATCACTCTATGGTATTTAAACTGTGGTGTTGGCACAAACAATAAAGCTGAGTTAATGGGGGGGGGTGTCTTCAAATCACACCCATCTAGGACCACACTTTGGTCTTTAAACTGTGGTAAAGGCACAAACAATAAAGTTGAGTTAATGGGCTTATGGGCTGCCCTTTATCTAGCATCTTGTTGGTCTATCAGTCACCTCCACGTTCTTGGTGACTCTCGCATTATCATTGACTGGATCTCACAAAAGTCAAAATTACAAACAATCCACAATGATAGCTGGAAGGCCAAAGTGTTGGAGTTGTCAACAACCTTTACTGACGTAAAATATCTCCATATCCCTAGATCGCTCAATGGTGAGGCAGACGTCCTCTCAAAAAGGGCATTAAAGGGAGCTGTTGGTCGCCTCACAGTCTTCCACAGGGATAAAGGGATAGAGAGTCCATCCACATCTATAAATGTATTTGAATGATGTGGGATGTATTCTTTTTACTGCTGGTGTTTTCGTGATTGCATTGACTATTGTTTATTCCCTCTCTCTTTTGGCTGGTTATTGACTGATTTTGCTGGTATTGGTCCATCCCGGTTGGTGGACTCGCCGGTCATCGGTTTCATGGGCAGAATAGCAATGTAAAAAAATGTATACCTTTTATAAATTGGAGCAATTTTCTCTTGGAAAAGTTAGATACCGAATAGGAGTGCTTGTAGTTTAATGTTGTACATCTGCATAGTATATTTTTATTGGGTGTGTAAGGAATTTTGTGCTTGTAATTGAATGTTGTACATTTGCATAGTACAACATTTGCATAGTATATTTTTATTAGCTGTGTAAGGAATTTTTTACTAATTTGATACTAATTTTTTACAAATTAGATACCTAATAAGAGAATAAGAGTGCTTGCAGTTGAATGTTGTACATTTTTCTTATCATAACCAAGAAAAAACATTAAAGGCACATGTGTAACATTAAGTTGTATTTTTATTATATAAATATATATTAAAGATTTATTTTAATTTTGGTTTTGGTGATTAAAAAAAATTATTTAGATTTTAAAATATCAAATTATCATTATTTTTATATAATAATTATATATGAAATAAGTGATTTAAAATGTGGTTTGTGTGTTTATGATGTTTAATGATACATGGATTCTATTGTTTGCATAATGTATAAAATCAATTTCAATACATTGGTTTTAGGTGTTTCATGTATTGATTATAGGTATTTATAAAAGAAGTAATTTCATTGTTTGTATAATGTATAAAATCAATTTCAATATATTGATTTGAGGTGTTTTATGCATTGATTATAAGTATTTATAAAAGAAGTAATTTTATTGTTTGTATAATGTATAAAATCAATTTTCAATATATTGGTTTGAGGTGTTTCATGCATTGATTATAGGTATTTATAAAAGAAGTAATTTTATTGTTTGTATAATGTATAAAATCAATTTATTGTTTGTATAATGTATAAAATCAATTTCAATACAATGGTTTGAGGTGTTTCATGCATTGATTATAGGTATTTATAAAAGAAGTAATTTTATTGTATTGGGTAGATTTTAATATATTGGTATAAGGTGTTTCATGCATTGATTATATGTATATATAAAATGATTAATTTTAAATGTAAAAGCTTACATTGATTCCATTGTTTGTGCAATGGATAAAATTGATTTCAATACATTGGTTTTAGGTGTTTCATGCATTATTTGGACTATTATTCCCAAGCATAAAAGAATGATTTTCTCTGTTTTATGAACCTACACCATTCAACCTAACTGGGCCATTCTTCCAACACTATTCATAGTGCAACTTGGAGAGAATGAGTCTACCCTAGGGAATGATTGTTCTTGATTTTTGAACCTGGACCATTCAACCTAATTGGGTCATTATCCCATCACTATTCAGAGTGCAACCTAGAGAGAACGAGTCTTCCCTAGGGAATGATTGTTTTGCACCAACCTCCTACATCAGACCATTCTTCGAAGTTGCTCACAACTATGAACTTTGAAAGAATGACTGCCTGGAGAGGTGGACCATTCTGCTTGACCACTTCTCAAAGTGACTGCCAAGGAGAATGATTGTCCTAGACCATTCCCCCACACTAACCATAAGGGGAATAGTTGTCTATGGTACATCAACAATCTGTCAGACCATGACTATCCATTCTGAATCATTTCCCGAATTGGAAAATGACTATCCATCAAAAAACTTGGACCACTTTTCGAACTGGAAAGCGACTGCCCAACCTGGACCATTTTCCAAACTGGAAAGTTATTGTCCATATATCAAT
>CBVK0102745672.1:0-29286 GCA_900067695.1 Picea abies
CGAGATCGGTCTCGGCATTCCTGCTGAACCGCTCTTCCGATCTCACGGTCCTATTTTTCTAACAGATGACACATAAGACATCCAACATTGCAAAAAATTATATGAAGGAAATTTCCAGGCTACATGGTGCACCTGAGGAAATCATATCTGACAGAGTCGATACCAAGTTTACTTCCAATTTTTAAAAAGGGTTGTTAAAGGGATTTGGGACAAATCTGAATTTTAACACAACTTATCATCCAAAATCGAATGGGCGGATAGAGAGGTTCAACCAAATAATTGAAGATATGTTAAGAATGTATGTAATGGATCAACCTTCCAAATGGTAAGACTATCTTCATTTGGTTGATTTTGTTTATAACAATGGGTATCAAGCATCATTGAATATTATCTCGTTTGAAGACTTGTATGACAGAAAATGCAACACACGAGTGAGTTGGGATAACCCAACAAACAGAGTCATTATTGGGCTAAAATTGTTGAGAGAAATGGAAGAGCATATGGTAAAAATTAAGCAGAATTTAAAGACTACACAGGACAGGCAGAAAAGATATGTAGACAAGGGCAAAGCACATAGGGAATTTAAAGTGAGTGAGCATGTGTTTATGAAAATGAAGGCAAAAAGGAGTTCACTGAAATTGGGAAGTTGCCCAAAGTTGGCAATGAGATATTGTGGGCCATTTGAAGTTCTAGAGAGAATAGGCCTAGTTTCATACATGATTGCATTGCCCGCATCCATGAGAGTCCATAATCTGTTTCATGTGTCTTCATTATATAAGTATGTGCCCGGTCCTAACCATGTGATTGATTGGACTATGATCCAGGTGGAACACAAAGGGGAATTTCGAGTGGATTCGGTGTGCATACCAAGCCAGAAAGTCAAAGCACTCAAGAACCGAGCCATCGACCTGGTAAAGGTTCAATGGACCTACTATGATCGTGAAGAAACCACATAGGAGCATGAAGAGGCCATGTGGGAAGAGTACCTGCAAATTTTTGCAAACTCTGATGAAATATGAATGTACATTTGTACAACGAATCCATTTTGGTCCAGCTGAAGTTCCTGGAGCCACAACTCTAAGACTTCATGTCTGACTTGTGCTAGAGTCCTAGAAGGGGAGTGGGGTAGCATGAGGGACTGCGATGTAGAGAAGGGGCTACACTTCCTTGGGTCGTGCAGGATGAGGGGAACAAGATATTGTCGGTTGGAATTATCAAGTATTGTGATGTAATAATTTATGTATGTATACATGTACACCTGTATGGTGATGTGCACTGAGGACAATGAAAATTGTAGGGGGACGGGATTGTAACACCCCAATTTGATCCCCATTGTAGCATTGTATATTTGTAAGTATTTTGAATGGTTGCGAGCCAATTCATGTAATATGTACACATTGTACATTGAAAATAATAAAATGAAATACACCGTCAAGCATAGATGGGTAAGAACCAGAGAAATGTGGGGCTATGATTCCACAAGAGAGGGGGCTTAATGGGGGTTTTGAGGAGTTTCCATATGCCTTGAGTCTTAAGCCATCTTCATTAATAATTTTTTCATTTAGCCATTCATCCCTTTGACCCATTATGCACTCAAATAAGTGAATTCATGTAAAGGGTTGAGTGAGGAAGTCAACCCACTCAAATATGACATCAAGGGTTGAGTGTAATCATCTTTGGAAAAAAAGTAAGATTCAAGGAAGCATGTGAAAAGAGGAAATTCAAGTAGGGAAAAGAGCAGTTGCACAGTTAGCAAGAAGAGAGGAAAACCACAACGGAGTGTGGGGAAAGAGTAGTCAACTGTAGTGGTTATTGAAGATGGAAATTATGCTAAGAATGAGGTTGTTATGCATGTGAGGGATTTTTCTGTCAAGAAAAATTACCCAAGAGAAAGTGAGCTTGTTGTGTGAACACTCCTATTGTGGCTATATTTCTTGGAGCCCCCCGTAGAGAGATTTCTGGCTGGTCTATGTTGGAGCCCCAGAGGGAATGCAGATTGTCTAAGGGATTGCAGTGTAGAGAAGGAAATCTCATCCCTTAGGTTGTGCAAACCGATGGGGAAGAGATCTGGGTGGTTGGAATTGTTGTAGGAGTTATGTCATTGTGATTTTAGGGGGTATTAAGCTATTACAATGGATTGTAGACACCCATAGGAGCTTGTTCATCCTTGTGGATTCATAGACCTAGCTCGGGGGTGATTTGCTACTAAGAGAATTGGAGCAACAAAGTCTATGGTTGGGTGGAACATCCTTTGTCTACAATCAATTGTGTAAATCATTTTTTAAAGATAAGTGTTTTCGTCACCGTGTCATTTACAGTTTTAATGCTAAGATTGAGTGTTGCATTTACTTTGTATTTTGAATATATGAAGGTTGTTATGTGCGTTAATTGTTGTTGTGCATGTTTAAATCAATTGCATTCACGAGTTTAATTATTAATGATATTTGCACAAGTATATATGTCATATTGTTTATATTTCCACATTTGAATTGAATGATAGTTGATTTTGTAGTAACATGGCCAATTATGCAATTGGGCATGTTACATAATGGTATTATAGCAAAACTTTTGTGGCGCGTGCCTCAATGAGTATCTAGGGACGTGACAGTGCCTCTACATCTTACATATCTCTAGCAATTTTAATGTCTTTTTTAAAGAGCCTCTTGGCTAAAATCCAAGTTTTTATATGAGTGGTTTTCCTTCATAAAGGACAATTGATGACCACTACAATCCATGGTCATTAAAGGACAATCCTATTCTTGGAGAATCACTTTTCTACATGAACTTGCGTTTGATAGATTCTCAATCTTTCCAAATGATCTTGGCTATGAAAATCCCTTTGATAACAACATGAATAGGGGTAATCAAAAGAATGTAGATTTGGGTTTATTCAAATCTTTCATCCTAAAGGGGCTCTAGAATTAATGCAATTTCTAAGAAGACTTTTCTAAGCTTCATGGCCATCTACCACCTTAAACCAATTTAACATAAAGGGTCTAGGCTTGGGTACAAGTGGAGATGATCTCCATTCCTCCCCATTCCTTAGGTAAGTTAACACAATGAAAACATGTTTCCCCCTTGTCATTGACCCATAAGTAATTTCTATGGATTGGCAAGTTTTGGTAGAAGGGATCCAAATTGAATAATAATAAACATGGGTGGTTCCTAACACATTAATGTAGATCTAAATTTTTGAAACCATAGGCACAATCTTGATAATCCACCTATCAACCTTCTTTGTATCTCTTTGTAGAGAAACATCCCAAACCTCTTTTAGGGTTGCATGTAAAGCGGGAGGAATTCCTAGGAAGTTAAAAACTTGACCAGATTGAATCTAAGTCCATCCTTGGCCTACAAGCTAGACCGACACCTTATTCAAACTCAGATGAAAGCATTGGGATCTGGCCATCTAAAGTTTTGATTCAGAGGCCTAAAAAAATATCTGCTTGTAAACCATCATATTATAAATGTTTGTTTTCTCCTTTAAAATGGCAAGAAAGGAATAATATGTAAAGTGGACATTCACCAACTCTCCACCATCAAGGCCCAATAAAGGAATATCTTTGATTAATCCTTGAGTCCTTATGTTTTGAAGGATGTATCTAAGTGTTTTAATGACTATCACTGATCCAGATGGATATCGGTGGCCACCCACCTATTCCACTGGCTCAAAATAGAGTTTTCCTTTTTGGCAGTTTTTTACATTTTTCCGAGTCACAAACTTTCAGGGTCGTTTTGAGGCCCTAAATGACGTTATTTTGGACTTTTAGGGGGATATGGGTCTAACAAGTACATGCTCTAACTCCCAACGAAAGTTGTACTTCTCGGATAGTCCTTTCTGACAAGGTATTGAAAGCCCCAAACGAAGATCGTATGCAAAAGTTATGCCCTTGGGAAGTTGACGTACCAACTACCCCCATCGGGGCCCGTAAACCTTTTGGCGTTTCATCTTCCAGGGTTAGGGTTTTCGATATTATTGATGTTAAAAAGCCTCTAGAGCCTCATTATAAACATCATCATCTTCTTGCGAATAAGTGTAGCCATTACCCGGATTATTTTTGGAACGAAATGAAAGCAAAGATATTGCAATGAAATACTCATGAAAATTGTCAGAAATAGAGAAATACAACAATACTTGATTTCTATTAATGAAAGAATTGTAAAGAGACTGTAAAAATACAGAGTGCAAGACTCGTTAGAATGGTGGCAGCTTTATCTCCGAGAAGAGATGTGACAGCTATGCTCATTCGCAAGAAGATGATTACAATGAGGGTCTGAAGATCTTTTTATGATAAACATGAATGTCAAAACCCTAGACATCTAAAAACCTAACCCTAGGAGATGAAACGTCAAAAGTCATGTGGGCCCCATTTGGGTAAGTTAGTACATTAACTACCCGGGGTCGTAACTTTTGCATGCGATCTTCGTTTTAGGTGCGTGATAGACCGTTGGATAGGTGTTTTTGACAACTATGCATTATGTCATCAAACTCTAACTCCATCTATAGTTTGACTATGGCATACCAAAAAAACATTGTTTAGGGCCCTAGAAGTACAGAAAGATGTGTTGACATGAAAACTTCTAAAATAATCCAGTTGGATTAGGTGGGTGGCCACCAGTCTCCACCTGGAAGATGTGTAGGGCTTCAGACAACCCCAGAAGTGTAGAACCCACAATTACAAAGAAGTACATAAGAACATGTTGAACTAAAAATTGACAAGAGGAGCCAGTTGGAATAGGTGGGTGGACACCAATATCCACCTGGATCAGTCGTCCCCCCTTAGGAAGCAATGGTCTCCATTGCATTGAGTGCCCAGGGAAGAGGGCAAAGCGTTTTCTGAATTTGAATCTTGGTGAGATGCGTGCCTTGTTGGAGAATTTGCGCTTCCTGGTCTGTGGAAGGCTATCATGAACTTGTTGTTGGCGGGGTTGAATATGTTCCACAAACATGTTGTCTCTAGGTTTGACGGGGAATTGTGTAGGCACCATTGTAGGTGAAGAAACAATATCTTCTTTCTCTTTGGCAATATGTTTTTGTTGGATAGAAGGTATTGAGGTCGCAATGGTTGTATTGGTCTTCTGTGCATCCTTTGAATAGACTATGAAGAGGATGAATTTTGCACTATGAGATATTACCTTGGGGAACTGTTTTGGTGGAACAATAGTTGGAACTACCTCTGGTATCCTATAGAGTTGACCTCTCAGAGTAATAATGACACTACGGGGTCTAGACTCATAAACAACATGACGTTTCCACATATATGGTTGGCCCAAAACAACATCACAGACATCAAGAGGGGCAACATCACACACTACCTCATCCTTGAAGGGATGGATGCCATAGGACAGGTGACACTGTTGGCTGACATGGAGATCTCGTCCTTGGTGAAGCCACCCGATGTTGTATGGTTGTGGGTGTGGTGTTGTTGACAAACCCAACTATTTGACGACCTTAGCTGAGATGAGGTTTTTCTGGCTGTCATTATTAACAATGAAATGCAATGAGGTCCCCTTCACCCACATCTGTGAATGGAAGAGGCGCTCCCCCTCTTCAAGATATACTGGTTCTTATGGTTGAATTGTTGTGGTCGGGATAGTAGCAGTGGGGTTTGCGTCAATGATCTGTTTGTTTTCAATATTTTCTAGATTGAATTCTGAATCAGGGTTCGGCTCCATGTCTTTGACCTTGACCACCAATGATTGTTTTGAGCGACATTCATCGGTGTTGTGCCAGGGGATTTTGTGGAAGTCACAACACTTCCTAGTTCCATTCTTCGTCTTTCATTTACCCTTATTGTCCTGTGTCTTCGACTGGTTGTCTAAAGGATGTTGGATAGGGCCATCTTTACCATGCTCTGGTTGTTGTAGATTTGTAGACCTGAATTCTCATTTGTTCTAGAGCCTAAATTTATGCTCGATTTTGAGAGCATATTGATAGGCAACTCCCAATGATGAGATGTTTAGGAAATCCATTTCGGTTTGGATGTACCTATGCAGAGCCCCAAGGTATTTCAGAACCGGATGTCACTCGGAGTCTTTGATACCTTGCTTGGTGCACAAGGTATGGAAAATATTTTTGAACTCTGACATTGTTTGGCTCTTCTCTTACTGCAATGTGGTCCATCTCATGTACTCGTCTTCATAGTTATCCACAGGGTAGTATTGTTCCTTGACCGCATCCACAAAAAAATCCCAAGTGGGCTCGACCCCATATATTCCAGTTTCCTCTTTGGAACTTTGCTCCCAGTAAGTTTCCCACCAATGTTTGACATGGGGGAGAGCCTTGAGGAGTGCGAAGGTAATATTTTCCCTGACAGAAAAATTTTGAACAAAGAAATAACCTTCTAATATATTTAACCATTTTTCTATGGCATCTGCATCCATCTGACCTTCAAATATGGGAATATCAAAATTAACTTGTACCTTGAAGGGAGAGGTTCCTGCAAAATGGTCGTTTGATGAAGATGTGCATGTTGCTATCGGCAGGTGTTGAAGGATGTGTGCAAAATTGTCCATCATTATGTCCCTCTGTCGTGCGAGAGCTTGTTCAAGCAACATGTTAATAAAATCTTCTACTCCATTGTTTTTCTTTTATTTCACCATCGAGGGTTTCTTGGGCATGCGAGAGTGATTGTGCTCAAGAGAGACAAGCTCGAGACCCAACTGGTTATACTCGGACCTCATCGGGGACATGAAAAATGTTCAAGAGCAGCCTGCTCTGATACCACTGATCCAAATTATTTTCGGAACGAAATGAAATCAGAAATATTACAATGAAATACTCATGAAAATTGCCATAAACAAAGAAATACAACAATATTTGATTTCTATTAATGAAAGAATTGTAAAGAGACTGTAAAAATACAGAGTGCAAGACTTGCTAGAATGGTGGCAACTTTATCTCTGAGAAGAGATGTGACGACTATGCTTATTTGCAAGAAGATGATTACAATGAGGCTCTAAAGGCCTTTTTATGATAAACATGAATGCCAAAACCTTGGACATAAAAAAACCTAACCCTAGGAGATAAAACGTCAAAAGTCATGTGGGCCCCATTTGGGTAAGTTAGTACATTAACTTCTCGGGGTTGTAACTTTTGCATACGGTCTCTATTTTAGGTGCGTGATATCCCATCGGAAAGGTCTTTTCGAGAACTATGCATTATGCTGTCAAACTCTAACTCTATCTACAATTTGACTGTGGCACGCCAAAAAAACATTGTTTAGGGCCCCAAAACTTCTCTGGAAGTACAAAAAGATGTGCTGACATGAAAAAATCCAAAATAAGCCAGTTGGATTAGGTGGGTGGACATTAGTCTCCACCTGGAAGATGTGAAGGGCTTCAAATATCCCCAGAAGTGTAGAACGCACAATTACAAAGAAGTACAAAAGAACTTATTGAACTAAAAACTGACAAGAGGAGCCAGTTAGAATAGGTAGGTGGCCACCAATATCCACTTGGATCAAGCCATCACATATCTTCTCAGAGATAAGCTGCCACCATTCTAGCGAGTCATTCACTCTATAATTTTACAGTTTTTGTACATTCTCTCATTAATATAAATTGTGCATTAATGCATCTATGTGTTTATTGCAACAAATTTGTGTATCTCACAATATCTATGTATATTTCATTGTTATATCTCTTCCTTCATTTCGTTCTAAAAAATAATGTGGATTAGTTGTATCAGAGAAGGCTGCTCTTTTTCGTTTCTTAGTGCATGTCCCCAACGAGGTCAGGGTACATAGAGTTGGGTCTCGAGCTAGTTTCCCTTGAGGACAACTGCTCTCGTCAGCCCAAGCAGCCTCCCATGGCAGAAGAAAAAGAGACGCAAGAGAAAAATATCCCATCAAGTTGTTGCTTCTGAAAGCCCTTGCGCAGCAAAGGAACGAGATGTTGGACAATTTTTCCCAAATCCTTGAAAGATTGTCGACAATAACATATATGTCTTCGTTAAGCAGTTGCTTTGGAGACGCTACTCCATTCAAGGTACAAGTTGATTTTTATATTCCCATATTTGAAGGTCAGATTGATGCAGATGTTTTGGAAAAATGGTTAAATTTGCTAGAAGGTTATTTCTTTATTCACAATTTTTCTGACAGAGAAAAGATCACCTTTGCACTCCTTAAGGCTCCCCCCCCCCATGTCAAACATTGGTGGGAAACTTACTGGGAGAAAACTTCCACTGAGGAGTCTGGAATATTTGGGGCCGAGCCCACTTGGTATTTTTTTATGGATGCGGTTAAGGAGCAATATTACCCTATGGGAAACTACGATGACCAGTACATGAGATGCACCACACTACATCAAAAGCGGGACCAAACGGTGTTGAAGTTCACAAATACCTTCCATACCTTGCGCACCAAGCTGGGTATCAAAGACTTTGAGTGGCATCTGCTTCTGAAATACCACGGGGCTCTACACAGGTACATCCAAACCGAAATGGATTTTCTGGACATCTCATCACTGGGAACCACTTATAGATATGTTGTCAAAATCGAGCAAAAATTTAAGCAGCATAACAAGTGAGAATCTGGGTTTGCAAATCCGCAACAACTAAAGTATGGTAAATGCATCCCTAACCCACATAACAATCAACACAACCAGTCCAAGCCAAAAGAAAAGAAGGGTAATGGAAAGATGAAGAAGGACACTGGGAAGTGGTGCAACTTCCACAAAATCCCTTGGCACAACACCAATGAATGTTGCTTGAAATAGTCATTGGTGGTCGAGCTCAAAGAAACAGAGTGGAGCCATGACTCAAACTCCGATTCAGACACTAATAAAAGGAGACATATAATTGATGCAGAACCCACTTCTTCTGTTGTGACCGCAACAATCCAACCAGAAGAACCAGAGGATCCTTAGGAGGGGGAGTGCCTCTTCCATTCACAGATGTGGGTGAAGGGGACCCTCCTGCATTTCATTGTTGATAGTGAAAGCCAAAAGAACCTCATCTCAACCGAGGTCGTCAAACAGTTGAAATTTCCAACAACACCACATCTACAACCATACAACATTGGGTGACTTCACCAAGGACAAGATCTTTGTGTCAACCAACAATGTCGCTCGTCCTACGACATCAAGCCCTTCAAGGATGAGGTATTGTGTAATGTTTTCCCACTGGAAGTTTGTGATGTTCTGTTAGGCCAACCATATATGTGGAGGAGTCATTTTGTTTATGAGTCTCAACCTCGTAGTGTCATTTTTACTCTAGAGGGTCAGCCCTACAGGATAACAGAGGTAGTTTCAACTACTATACCGACAAAACATTGCCGAAAGTAATCTCTCATACTGCAAAGTTTATCCTCTTCACAATCCGATCAGAAGGTGAACAGAAGGACACTCCAACCACTGCAGCCTTAGCCTAAGACCTTTCTTTCAAGCAGAAGTAGATCAAGAATATTGTAGAAGAGCACAAGAACATTCTTGCTTCACCTATGGGGGTGCCTCCACACGGCCCAATGAAGCAAGGTTATAAAATAACACCTCATACTCTCCATGTTGCATCTTCACCGAAAGATTCCTCCCACAATCAGGAAGATCATGCAAACATAATGGTTGAATGGATCCAAACCCTCCAGTAACAGGTTCGTGACAACTTTCAACAAGCTAAGCAGGATAGCTTCTCCGGCAAGGCAAACATCTCACCAAGGTTCAAATTCAGCAAAAGCTCCCCCATATCCCATGGGAACTTGACGCATGGGGACCATTTCCTCCTAAGGGGGGAGGATTGATCTAGATGGATATCGGTGGCCACCCACCTATTCCACTGGCTCAAAATAGAGTTTTCCATTTTGGCAGTTTTTTACAATTTTCAAGTCCCAAACTTTTGGGGTCGTTTTGAGGCCCTAAACGATGTTGTTTGGACTTTTGGGGGGTCAAGGGTTCCTAATAACATTTCTTTACCCCTGATGAAAGTTGTGCTTTTCGGATAGACATTTCCGACGAGGTATCGAACACCCCAAACAAATATCGTATGCAAAAGTTACACCCTTAGGAAGTTGACGTACCAACTACCCCCATCGGAGCCTGCACACCTTTTGGTGTTTCATCTTCCAGGGTTAGGGTTTTCGATTTTCTTTATGTTAAAAAGGCCTCTAGAGCCTCATTGTAAACATCATCATCTTCTTGCAAATGAGCGTAGCCATCACATCTCTTCTCAGAGATAAGCTGCCACCATTCTAGCGAATCATTCACTCTGTAATTTTGTAGTTTTTGTACATTCTCTAATTAATAAAAATTGTGCATTATTGTATCTCTGTGTTTATTGCAACATTTATGTGTGTCTTGCAATATCTCTGTATATTTCATTGTTATATCTCTGCATTCATTTTGTTCTAAAAAATAATCCAGATCAATCACATATAAAGCCAATGCAAAAGGGTAGAATTTCCTAATAGACTTGTAAAGGCATGTTCTTTAGATATTGCATGATTTACAAATACATAGGTTGCAACCTCAACAAAAGGAATTTCCATTGCTTGGATTAAGAAAATGTCAAATCCTTCCAACAATAGAGACCCCTCTTTTGTAGGAAAGTGGGTAAAAGATACTAATAAAACAAATAACGGTTAGATGGGTCAAGGCTTAGATTGCAAATGGGTAGTTCACTTCCCATGGTTGGGAAGGCAATCCAAGAGATTAGACATGTGTAACACCCTGTTTCTCCCAGCTTGTAAATATAACTATAATGGCCAAGAGACTATGGCAAACTCCATATGTGTGAATGTTGATTCGATGGAACATTCCATGAAAGGTAAATGAATGCAAATCTTGTTATTTACGTTGCATGACTGCTGGAAGGGGGGGGTGTACTTAGAAAGATCATGAATGATATACAAAGAGATGGTGAAGGGACCAGGAATGGTTGCATTAACCTTCACCAAACCATTACTTACTGGATTTAATTGCTCAGGACCATAAGAGTCCTCTAACCCAAAAATGAATTACAGTTAAGTTGGTAGGTGGGAAGACCTCCTCAAGAGTTAACGAGGGGATGGGGCATAACACCCATCTGTAAGGCTTCTAGACTTGACTGCGAGCTGGGGATTCAAGCCATACACAACCTTGTTGAAAGAGGCGAGAAAGGAAGGTGTGGTGGAAAAGGGGAGACCTATGAAGAGTGCAGAGATGAGAGGTGAATCTCTTAGGTTCAATAAATAACTGAAAATAAGTGTTCTGTTCATAGGAAATGGCGGGGAAGGTTATGATACAAGCTGATAAACGAGGTTGGTCCTCCTTGCTTGGTATCGTGTAAACCATTGCAAAGACCCTGCGGGAGGAGGAGAGTAACCTCCATCCCTGCTATTGTTGATCCAGTAGAAAAGATTGTGTAGCAGAGCATCGTGGTCTAGCTCAGGGGTGGCTAGTGGTAAATTCGTTTGGAGTGACTAAGCCTATGGTTGGGTGGAAATGGGCACCGCTTCCAGTAGTCGCTTCACATTGTCTGGTTCTGATAAGTATTTTCCTTGCTTTATTTGTTGAACTGGAATGATAAATGATTACTTGGACTTATGAATATGTGCATTTATAAATGTTTTCTGTGTGAAATGGCTATGTCATATAAATGCTTTCATCTCCTTCTAAATTTACACTTCCAACTGATAGATTGCATGCCCAGCTTAAATCCAGAGGCTTCCCCGGGCACAAGTTGTTAAGATGGTCAATATAGGGGATATTGTGTCAACTCGAAACCATTCGTCCAAAGAGGATACCTCTTCCAGACCCCTCTGTCGTGCGACCAGAATGCCAGACCCAAGTCCTTAACCCTTTAATGGTAATCTCAGGAGGAGTATCGAATTTGAAGCCTTGAAAATAGGAGGTTTCTTCGTTTAGAAGACGAGCGAAAGAGATCCGTTCGAAAGGACCCATGTGACCGATACCCAGGAACCTTGGGCTAAGCCTAAGAGGGCCATGTTCCCTTGGTCCCGTAGCTTCGAAAGTTCAGGACTCTGGAGTAAGACCGACCTTACTAACCTTACGCAGATTGAAGGTGACCGGGAGACTCAGTCTCTCGTGAGATTGACCGACGATAGGCAATCCCTTGGGTGGTTGGGTGGACATATCTCGCCAAGTAAACCGAGGCCCGAAACCCTGAAAGTCGGAGTCACGAAGGACCCAATATTGTAGATCCCGGGATCCTTCAGATCCTTTCCCAACCGTCGTCATATCGGGGATGCATGGCGCTAGTCCCTCTACTACGGAGGTTGGACACTTTAGAAGGTAAGAAGATTTTTCTTAGCAATACTCTCGAATGTCGAAACCCCGAGGTAACCGGAGCCATAGATATATAGGTCTACGTGGTCAGATCTCATCCGTGAGATATGAGGAATGTAGAAGATTGTCAGCCCAAGGTGATGAGGCACAGTGACATCATCCCTGGTGACGTGGATCCAATCCTAAGGAGCCACGTACCACTTGGTTTCTTATGCATCACCTACCCCATAGGACCCTTGGATCGTGACATGCATCACTCTGGGTGAGGGCACGTGTCACCCCTGATCCAACTACATGTCAGCCCCTGGTACATGCCCACCTATCCAACGTGGTTGGCGAAGGGACTGGGACTTCGAGAGTTCGCGAGTTCGGACTTTAGCAGAATAAGAGTCAGGTAAGTCAAGAACTCTTTAAGCCCGAGACATGAAGTCAATCTCAGTCGTTGGTTGTGACCAGAGTATGGACCGCCGATTCGACCCATGTTTGTCCGTGAGTTCGAACTTTGGTGGAATCGAAGTCAGGTGAGTCAAGAACTTCCAAAGCCCGAGACCCGAAGTCAATCTCAGTCGTTGGTTGTGACCAGATTATGGACCGTCGATTTGACTTGTGTCTGTCTGGGAATTCGGACTTCAGCGAAACCAAAGTCAGGTGAGTCGAGAACACCCGAATTCTGAAGTCCCGACGTGCACGAGGAACATATTGAGTCAGACTCGCGTGGAAGTTCCACAGCCTCGACCAATGAACACCCAAGGAGCTGGAAAGAGGCGTATTCGTCCAGTTCTGAGTTCGGTTATGAGTATGGTGATCGCGGTGGAAAACCCTAAACGAGCAAAATGTGATTTGAGACCCCATATAAAGGTCTTGAGTTGTTAAGAAAAATGAAATCCTGACGCCCCACTGTGGGTGTGTTACAAATTGGTATCAGAGCATGGTTACAACACTTGGCCTGCTTGGGCTCATGGACGAGTCATTTAAAAACCATATTTATAGTACTTTTAAGAGTGACACCCTATCTTACCTCTTCCTTAAAGAGTCTCGTTAAACTGTTATTGAGGAAAATAATGTAACTTTCTACTGTGTGTGTGCATTTAAGAAATTTGAACTGTGTATTGTTCATAAACTAATAGACTGTTCGCTAACAACAAATGTTTTGTCAACACTCAAGCAGTCAGTAAATCATGGGAAAAATTCAAGTCTAAAGGATGGTGACGTGCTATGAAGTGGGGGATGGCTCCCACAATAGAGATGAATAATCCGACGAAAGTAGGGCGGTGGAACCCCGTCAAATCTGGCTGAAACTGTAAGGAGCCTCGGGGTCGAATTACAGAGTTGCAAGGCCAACAACAAGAGATTGATAAAGGAGCAAGAAAAACAAACAGAAATTAATGTAGTCTTGCTGCAAAGCTTATCCGACATACAGAGGCAGTTGCATCATGAACCCGCAACCAGTCATGTGGACCGACGACATGTGAAGAGAAGTCAAAGTCCACCTGAGATCTGAAAGCATGGCTCCATAAATGACCACACTAGGAGAAGTACCTCGAAGAAGGCCCAACCTGGAGGCAAGGGACATTCATTGAAAGAGTCCTCCGGAAAGGAAGCTGGCAACTTCGAGGGATCTTCTAGTGGCAAAACTAGCTCACATTCTCAAAGGAAAGGAAAGAAGTGAAAGCATTCCAAAAGTCGTGATCCTGAAGAATTCAAGAAAGCCAAACCACCCTCTTTCGACGAAGAGATTAAGAAAGGGGAAGAGGCTGAAGTTTGGCTGCTTGGTTTAAATAAATACTTCAGAGTCCATGACTGCTCTGAAAACTTGAATGCTCGAATAGCCATGTTCAACCTGAATGGAAAGGCTTCCAATTGGTGGGAAGACCTTAAGAATGTGAAAGGAATCCATGAAGAAGGCCTATCTTGGAAACGGTTTGAGAAACACTTCAAGAAGAAGTATCTATCAAAAAAATATTTCGACGAGAAAACTAAAGAGTTCTATGAACTCAAGCTGGGACAACTCACCATAGAGAAATATGTCAGTAAATTCCTTGAGTTGTTGAGCTATGTACCCTACATAAAAGAGGAAAAGGTAAAAGTGCAATGATTTATCAGTGGGTTGCCTTAGAACTACCAGAACAGGATTGAGTTTGACGAGCCAAAGACCTTAGAAGACAGTATCCAGAAGGCAAGGTATTGTTATGAATAGTTCAGGCGTCAGACAGAACCTCGTGAGGATTGGAAGCAGAAGAATAGTTCAGGGTTCGAGAAAAAGGGGTTTAAATCCCCAAGATTTAAGAGCTATAGGAAGGATTCAAGGATGAGCCTTCCTACCTGAAGTGTACACTAGCAGAATTTCCCTCCCAGAGTGGAAATAAACCTTTTGTATCAACCCCAGGAAAGACTAACAACCCAAAGAAGGAACCCTTGAAATGTTGGGGTTGTGGAGAAGAACATCTATTGAGGGACTATCTACATAGACAACATAACAGTAGGAGAGTTTACAACACCCAAGAAGCTACCACCATCAATGATGTGGCTAGGAGTATGCCGCAAATTTATGCAGTTGTGGATAATAAACAAGTCGACCACCAAGCTTCAATGGTGGAGATGGAAGGTATGATCGCCAACCATCCAATTTCTATTTTAATTGACCCTAGTTTTAATTTGAGTTATGTGGCCTCTTAGACTGTTGACAAGTATAAATTGCAGCCACATAGACATGCTAGGCCATGGTTGGTACAACTAGTCACTGGCACCAAAAGAAAAGTAGCGAAGGTCATACCAGCTTGCCAATTCATTATGGATGGATTGCCCACCCAAGCTACCCTAAACATACTTCCCCTGGGGTCTCATGACCTGTTGATTGGCATGGACTGGCTAGCTGCATATTAAACTAAGTTAGACTGTTATCATAAAACCTTAGAATGTATAAATGAAGAAGGGAGAAAGATAACCCTCCGGGGAATTCATAAGCATGTCTCAGTGAGACGAATATCAACCCTTCAAATGAAGAAGTATTGCAGAAAGGGATGTTCTCTATACGCAATACAGGTGTTGAAGATTGTTGAGGATGACAGACCAAACCTAGAGGACCACCCCCTATTAAGGGATTATAGAGATGTGTTTCCAGAAGAGGTACCGGGTTTATCCCCGAGAAGAGACATTGACTTCTTGATAGAACATGCACCATAAGCGGTGCTAGTGTCTAGGACATCCTATAGAATGAGTACACCCGAACTAGTTGAGCTCAAACTAAAACTAAAAGAAATGATGGATAAAGGCTACATTCGGCCCAGTGTATCTCCATGGGGAGCACCGGTCCTATTTGTGAAGAAGAAAGATGGCACACTCTGACTGTGCGTAGTTTATATACAACTCAATAAGGCAACCATAAAGAACAAGTACCCCTTGCCAAAAATCGATGACTTGTTCGACCAATTAGGGGGTGTTTCCATTTTCTCAAAGATTGACTTGAGATCTGAATACCATCAAGTCCGAATCAAGGAAGAAGACATCCACAAAACCAACTTCAGGACAAGATATGGTCACTATGAATTTGTGGTAGTACCATTTGGATTAACCAATGCCCCTGCCACTTTTATGTGCTTGATGAACAATGTACTCAGCAAATTCCTAGACAAATTTGTATTGGTTTTTATTGATGATATCTTAATCTACTCCAAGAATAGAGAGGAGCATGAAGAACATCTTAGACTTGTACTTCAAGTGCTAAGAGAGCATCAACTCTACGCTAAGTTTAGCAAGTGTGACTTTTTCCATAAGCAAATACATTACTTGGGCCATGTTATATCTGAAGAAGGGGTGGCAATAGACCCTGACAAGATCAGATCTATCATGGAATGGCCTACCCCAAAGGATGTTTTAGATATCAGATCTTTTATGGGCTTAGCAGGATACTATAGGAGGTCTATAAAAGGATTTTCTAAGATTGGTTTTCCAATCACTGCCTTCCAGAAGAACGGGGTTAAATTCATTTGGACACCAAAATGTGAAGAAAGATTTCAGTCACTAAAATACCTTCTGACCCATGCACTTGTGCTAAAGATCGCCGACCCCGATAATGATTTCCTCATGTGTACAGATGCCTGCAAGGAAGGACTCAGAGGAGTCCTTATGCAAGAAGGACGTGTGATTTGATATGAGTTCGGAAAATTGAATGAGCATGAAATCAATTATGTTACCCACAATATGGAGTTGGATGCCATAGTGCATGGTTTAAAAATGTGGAGGCATTACCTCCTAGGTAGGATATTCACACTTATGACATACCACTGTGGGTTGAGGCACCTCTTTGATGAACCAAAACTCAATGCTAGACAAGCTAGATGGATGGCTCTTCTTAGCAAGTTTGATTTCGAAATCAAAAATATCAAAGGAAAGGAAAACATGGTGGCTGATGCCCTTAGTAGAAGTATGAAAACAATTCACCTGGCAGCAGTGAGCACCTGT
This sequence comes from Picea abies, assembly GCA_900067695.1. Lineage (NCBI taxonomy): Eukaryota > Viridiplantae > Streptophyta > Pinopsida > Pinales > Pinaceae > Picea > Picea abies. The sequence goes on from CBVK0102745672.1 coordinate 16,681, forward strand.
GAAACAAATGTCAGAGAAAGAGTCAGGAATGCACAAGAAACAGATGCATTCTTCAAGATTGTGACATTGTACCTGAAGCAAGAACCTGCAGGGCTAAAGTACAAAGGCTACCGGATGATGGACGAAGGTTTGGTGACTTACTGAATCATATTGTACATTCCAAGTTGTGACAACTTGAAGAGGTTTATAATGGATGAACTGCACAAGAGACCATACACTGGTCATCCGGGATATCAAAAAATGGTCACGGTCACCAAGAAACAATTCTATTGGCCTAGATTGAAAAAGGATATAACTGAATAATTAGCTAAATGTCTAGAGTGCCAGCAAGTTAAGGTAGAACACCGACACCCAGCAGGGTTGTTACAACCTCTACCAATTCCGGAATGGAAACGGGAAACCATCTCCATGGATTTCATCACTGGATTACCAAAATCGACCAGGCAGAATGATGCCATCGTGGTAGAGGTGGACAAGTTGAGCAAGTCCGCTCACTTCATTCACGTCAAATCAACTTGCAAGGCAATTGATATTGCCAACATATTCATGAAGGAGATATCCATGTTGCATGGCATGCCTGAGGAGATTGTATTTGACAGAGACACGAAATTCACTTCAAGCTTTTGGAAATCCTTGATGGTTGGTTTTGAGACTAAATTGTTGTTTAGCACCGCCTATCACCCTCAAACCGATGGACAAACAGAAAGAGTAAACCAAATATTAGAAGACATGCTAAGGATGCATGTAATGCATCAACATAAGAAGTGGGAAGACTACCTACCACTGGTAGAATTTGCCTACAACAACGGTTATCAAGAATCATTGAAGATGAGCCCTTTCGAAGCCCTCTATGGTAGATAGTGCAAGACTCTAGTTAGTTGGAGTAATCGAGTGGATAGAATTTCAATCGGACCCGACATGCCGAAGGAAATGGAACAACAAGTGGTTCAGATAAAACAAAATTTGAAAATCGCTCAGGATAGACAGAAAAGTTACGCCGACAAGAAGAGAACCCCTAGAGAATTTAAGACAGGAGACCATGTTTATCTCATAGTTAGGCCCGAAAAGAGTTCCTCGAGGATGGGAGCTTGTGCCATGCTGGCACCTCGGTATTGTGGACCCTTTGAAGTTTTAGATAGAGTGGGACTAGTAGCTTGTAGGCTAGCACTCCCTCCCATAATAAAGGCACATAATGTTTTCCACGTTTCATTATTGAAGAAATATGTACATAATTCTAATCATATAATTGACTGGTCTGTGATCCAGGTGGAACCAGAGGGAGAATTCCTGCCAAAACCTCAATGCATACTAGTCAGAAAGGAAACCCCACTCAGGAACCGAACCATTGCACATGTCAAGGTGCAGTGGAAACACTTTGGCCCAGATGAGGCCACACGGGAAATGGAGGATGCCATGAGACATGCATATCCATTTTTGTTCACTTTTGTATATACAGAGCACGTTGATAGATAGAACATCGAGGACGATGTTCCTTTAAGGGGGAGGAAATTGTAACACCCTGTTTCCCCCAGCTTCTATATATAACTATAATGGCCAAGAGACTATGGCAAACTCCATATGTGTGAATGTTGATTCGATGGACCTTTGTATGAAAGGTTAATGAATGTAAATCTTGTTATTTACTAGAAAATGGATAAGTGTTGTATGACTGCTGGAAGGGGGGGGTGTACTTAAAAATATCACGAATGCTATACAAAGAGATGGTGAAGGGGACTAGGAATGGTTGCGTTAACCTTCACCAAACCAATACTTACTGGATTCAATTGCTCAGGACCAGAACAGTCCTCTGACCCAGAAATGAATTACAGTCAGGCTGATAGGTGGGAAGACCTCCTCAAGAGTTAATGAGGGGATGGGGCATAACACCCATCTATAAGGCTTCTAGACTTGACCGCGGGTTGGGGATTCAAGCCACACATAACATTGCTAAAAGAGGCGAGAAAGGAAGGTGTGATGGGCAGAGGGGAGACCTGCGAAGAGCGCAGAGATGAGAGGTGAATCTCTTGGGTTCAAGAAAGAACTAAAAATAAGCGTTTTGGTCATAGGAAATGGCGGGGAAGGTTATAATACAAGCTGATAAACGAGGTTGGTCCTCCTTGCTTGGTATTGTGTAAACCATTGCCAAGACCTTGCGAGAGGAGGAGAGTAACCTCCATCCCTACTGTTGTTGAGCTAGTAGAAAAGATTGTGTAGCAGAGCATCGTGGTCTAGCTCGGGGGTGGCTAGTGGTAAATTTGTTTGGAGTGACTGAGCCTATGGTTGGGTGGAAACGAGCACCCCTTCCAGTAGTCGCTTCACATTGTCTAGTTTTGATAAGTATTTTCCTTGTTTTATTTGTTGAACTGGAATGATAGATGATTACTTGGACTTATGCATATGTGCATTTATAAATTTTTTATGTGTGAAATGGCTATGTCATATATATGCTTTCATCTCCTTCTAAATTTACACTTCCAACTGATAGACTGAATGCCCAACTTAACTCTGGAGGCTTCTCGCGGCACAAGTTGTTAAGATGGTCAAGATAGGGGATATTGTGTCGACCCGAAATCATCTGTCTGAAGAGGATACCTCTTCCAAACCCCTTTGTCGTGCAATCGGAATGCCAGACCCAAGTCCTTAACCCTTTAACGGTAAAGCTCAGGAGGATTAGCGAAGTTGAAGCCTTGAAAAGAGGAGGTTTCTTCGTTTAGAAGACGAACGAAAGATATCCGTTCGAAAGGACCCATATGACCGATACCCAGGAACCTTGGGCTAAACCTAAGGGGGCCATATTCCCTTGGTCTCGTAGCTCCGGAAGTTTGAGACTCCGAAGTAAGATCGACCTTACTAACCTTACATAGACTGAAGGTGACCGGGAGACTCGGTCTCTTGTGAGATTGACTGGCGATAGGCGGTCCCCCAGGTGGTTGGGTGGACATATCTCGCCAAGTAAACCGAGGCTCGAAACCCCGAAGACCAGAGCCGCGAAGGACCCAGTACTATAGATCGTAGAATCCTTCGAATCCTTTCCCAACCGTTGTCATATCGGGGACGCGTGGCGCTAGTCCCTCTACTTCGGAGGTTGGATGCTTCAGAAGGCAAGAGGAGTTTTCTTAGCAATACTCCCGAACGCCGAAACCCCGAGGTAACCAGAGTCGTAGATCTATAGGTCTACGTGGGCGGATCTCATCCGTGAGATCTGAGGAATGTAGAAGATTGTCAGCCCAAGGTGACGAGGCACAATGACGTCATCCCTGGTGATGCGGACCCAATCCTAACGAGCCACGTACCACTTGGTTTCTTATGCATCACCTACCCCATAGGACCCTTGGATCGTGACATGCATCGCTCCGGGTGAGGGGACATGTTGCCCCTGATCCAACTACATGTCAGCCCCTAGTATGTGCCCACCTAGCCAACATGGTTGGCGAAGGGACTGGGATTCTGAGAGTCCGTGAGTTCGGACTTCGACGGAATCATAGTTAGGTGAGTCAAGAACTCCTGAAGCCCAAGACTCGAAGTCAATCTCAGCCGTTGGCTATGACAAGAGTATGGACTATCGATTCGACCCGTGTCTGTCTGCGAGTTCGGACTTCGGTGGAATCAGAGTCAGGTGAGTCAAGAACTCCCGAAGCCCGAGACCCAAAGTCAATCTCAGTCGTTGGCTGTGACTAGAGTATGGACCGTCGATTCGACCCGTGTCTGTCCGTGAGTTCGGGGTTTGGCGGAATCAGAGTCAGGTGAGTCAAGAACACCCGAATTTCGAAGTCCCGAAGCACGCAAGGAACTTATTGAGTCAAATCCACGTGGAAGTTCCACGATCTCGACCAATGAACACCCGATGAGCTGGAGAGAGGCGTATTTGTCCAGTTCTGAGTTCGGTTTTGAGTATGGTAACCATGGCAAAAAACCCTGGACGAGCAAAATGGGATTTAAGACCCCGTATAGAGGTCTTGAGTTCTTAAGAAGAACGGAATTTCGACGCCCCATCATGGGTGTGTTACAACATGTGAGATTTGGAGTGTTGTTAGAGTATTTGTGGCTAGGTGGGACATTGAAACATCCAATGTGGAAAATCCTAAACCTCATGTGCCATCTAAGTTAATGGTTGTCTTATTCAGTATTGTTGGGTGCCCATTAAAAGCTTACTTGTGTAGCATGGCATTGAATCCTTAGATTTTGGACTTAAGTCACATTCTTGTATTATTTTTGGACATTGTACACAAGTTGAATCAATCTCACATACTTATGTAAACCATACTGCATGTTGGTTTAGAAGTTTAGTAGAAGGTTGTCCCTCTTGACATTCACCAATATGTGAGTATCTCCCTAAGCCATTTTGGATCTAGGGAAAGTTGTAAAAGATGTCCTGAAGCCCACAAGAGTTGACCTCTATTCCAGGGGTCGTCTACCCTTCTTGCCTTCCAACAATAGAGACCCTTCTTCTGTAGGAAAGTGGGTAAAAGCTACTAATCAAACAAATAATGGTTAGATGGGTCAAGGCTTATACTGCAAATGTGTAGTTCACTTCCCATGGTTGGGAAGGCAACCCAAGAGATTAGACATGTGAGACTATGAGTGCTGTTAGAGTATTTGTGGCTGGGTGGGACATTGAAACATCCAATGTGGAAAATCCTAAACCTCACGTGCCATCTAAATTAATGGCTGTCCTATTCAATATTGTTGGGTGCCCATTAAAAGCTTATTTGTGTAGCATGGCATTGAGTCCTTAGATTTTGGACCTAAGTCACATTTTTGTATTATTTTTGGACTTTATACATGTTGAACCAATCTCATATACTTATGTAAACCATACTGCATGCTGGTTTAGAAGCCTAGTAGAAGGTTGCCCCTCTTGACATTCACCAAGACGTGAGTATCTTTGTGAGCCATTTTGAATCTAGGGAAAGTTGTAAAAGATGTCCCGAAACCCACATGAGTTGACCTCTATCCTAGGGGTCATCTACCCTTCTAGCCTTATCACAAGGGGCCAACATGTCCACTTTAAGAGAATTAAACCCATGTGGAGAAAATAACAAAACCACACAAGCTATAAAATTTCAACATAAAATCTCCGAAAGAACCCAAATATTTCACTATTGGTTATCTCCCATAAAATCTCCAAAGGAACCAAAATATTTCACTATTCGTTCTCTCCCATGTCACCTTAAGGCATTATATTTATGTTCCTATGGGTTTGTATCTCGATCACGGCCTTGAGCACCGAGGCATGTTCCGTGCGGCGTGGAGCTCTGAAAAGGTACAAAGAAGACTAAAGGATGCAAAGCTTAAATATATGTCATCTCATATATGTGAAGTGATATAGATAGTTTCTTCAGCATGATATTTGAAATTATTTATTTGAAGTTATTGGAGGTTTCCAGTTTTGAAAAAGTTGCTTAACTGTACGCTGGAAGGCTTTGGAAGATCCCTCCATTGAAAATAGAGCACTGATTATGGGTCGTGGCCGCAACCGAAAGGGTAACAGCAGCAGCCGCCATGAATCCATTCTTACCGGTAGGAATCAGAAGACCATCATATCTACCGATATTGATTCCGTAGATGCCCAGAGTCTTAAACATAACATAAATAATGATGTGGGGTTATTATACAATGACGTGGGTTGTGTTGCAGAGGCAAGCAAGCTAAAACAGCAGGCCGAAAGGAAATCCAATGGCCCAGAAAGAGTACCCCTCTTGGAAAAATGCTCACAGTTGTTCCAGAACGCCTTGCAATTCCCACTATCTCTTCGAGACAAAGAGGAAGCTCTTTTTGACTTGGTATGTATTATTTACTATTCGACCTTATATTGTTGCAGAACAAAACCATTATATCTCTTTTCGGTTGAAAGATCTGTGCTTATAAGAGAAAAACACTGCAACTGCAGCGGATCAACAGGATTGTCAGGCAATGCTTAGTTGAATTTTCATTCACAAGGATTGTTGAAGTCTGCACAAATGGCGCTTTGAAGTAAAGTTTTGAAGTATATTGGTTATAGTCCACAAATATTTAGTTAGGAGATTTTTGGGTATGTTTGTCCAATAGCTCCAAATGCGAAACCTAGGGTCCTTAAAGAAAAGACTAAACTGGGTCTTCCGCCAATTACCTGTTATCATTAGATTTTATTTCGAGTAGCTTGTTAATAGACATTTTATTTACAATAGCTTGTTGATAGACTTGCTATGGTACACGGATGCTGTGGTGGGGTGGAATTGGAAACATCTTACACATTGATATGGATCCTTTACCAAAGGATTGGACGGGGGCCTTCTACGAGGTAACCGCCAATAGCTTGTGTGGACCTAATGCAAGCTCAAATTTTGAAAGCTGTTCGTTTAAAGACGATTTTTTTGTTTTGGACTCATTCCATTTCAAGTAATTGGCAAAGTTTATGGCTCAAATGCAGAGAAAATCTCAAGGATCCATACTTTACTTATCTTAAAGTGTGGAAATCTTGATTAATTTTACTAATTATTAAAATGTCAACTATATAATGTTTGGCTATATTTTTGTAAAAGTTTTGAAATTTCCAAGGATTATATATAGTTACTAGAAAATTTATGTGATTTTTAGAGTAAAATACTTTTATGCTATAGAATTTGGACGAATCAATTTAAACAAAAATGGAAATTGGATCATCCTTTTTTGGGAAAAGACATTGAAAATTAGTCCATGAGTGAAATTTAACCCCTAAAATTTTTCTCACTCATATAATTTCTTGGTTATTATGAACAAACTTTCTCATTGTAGCTTGAGAGGTCCATACCAACCAGAAATCCATTTTACAAGTACATATCAACATTGGGTTATGTAGCATAGAATGACCACAAGATCTATCGAGCTAGTTGTCTAGTGGTATAATGGAGTCTCCACCCAGAGAATTCAACAAGATAAAACCATAGAAGGAATATTTGTATAGGAAGTTGAATCCAAATACAATTTGATAAGGAAAAAATATGTAGTGAAAAAATCGATTACGGCTCCAATACATAAGTATACATCTCATAGATATTAAAATATGCATTTTGTTTGAAATTTTAGAAGAGTTTCAACCTCAAGAATGCCCAATAAAGCAGAAAAAAATCCATTCCTTGAAAATTTGCAATTAATCTATTTACGCTTTTGAAAATTTGCGATTAATCTATTTAAGTTTTTTTAATATTTTCGAGGTTTTTTGTTTGTTTGTATTTTGGGTTTATGAATCATCATTAGATCAAATATGCGAGGTATATTATCAAATACAATCAAAACTAATTTGATCGTACTGTATTCATATTGTACCAAAAATTTACTGAATTTTGTACTGGTGTCGAATGTCACAACAAAGGCCAATACAATTGAATCTTACTACTATGGATAAAATCATATACATGCTTTAGTTGGCATTTGTCTTCGTGTTATACATGATGGTTTGTAAATAACTCACCTATAGATAGAGGGTTCCTAGATGGTATTTAGGAAAATCCTATCATGTATCATCCTTGTTTTCAAACCCCAAATTAGCGATGTATATTGTAAATGTAGTATATGGCTGAGAGCCAAATGATGTTCTGTTATAAAAATCGGCTAAATCGCGAGAAATCGCGATTTTTTCCCAAAAAATCGCTGAAAAAATCCGCCGATTTTTTGGTGATTTTTGGGCGATTTTTTAGGAAAAAATCGCCAAAAATTCGCGGGTCGTTTGCAAAAAATCGTCTGTCTAAAAAAATTTAGATTCCATATTCATGTGGCAATTTGTCTATTTGATGCTATTGTTGCTTTAAATGTTTCAAAAATTAAAAAAAAATGAATATTTTTGTATTTTTTTAAGTTTGCCGATTTTTTTGCCGATTTTTACGAAACGTTGTTTTCTGGACCCCGGTGATTTTTTCCCCGAAACGATTTTTACAACAATGGTAATATGTAAATGATGTAAATTGAATATAATGAATAAAATGTATTGCCAGTTGTAGATGGACACAGACGAAGAATTGGGGGCTAAGCATCCACAAGAGAGGGAAGGGGTCCAATTGGGGGGAAAGTTTACCCATGTCTATTATTCTTATTTCTTTCTAAATTATCCTTACCATGAACCTTCCATTAGCTATTGAGTGTTCTAGAGCCCAATCATTGAATTCATGTAAGAATGTGGATGTGAGAGTTACATTCCATAGTTATTGAGAGCATGGGGGCTGAGTACAATTAGCTTGGAGAAGAGTGCAAGTCAAGCAAGCAAGAGAAAGAGAGGAAATTCATATGGGTAAGGGACTAAAATTGCACATTCACATTTTTTGGATAGAGAGCAGTTTTTACATGGAGTTTTTTGGCCAGCAATGGAGTTTTGAGTGCTAAAGCTGGAGGGTAGCTGTTGTGGGAAAGTTTGGTAGCTATTTTTGTTGAGATTGGATAGCAAGGTCTTCACCATGCATGGCATCCTAGCATGGAGGAGGACAATGAAACTTATCCTAGTTGATGGGTTAATCTTTTTCTTAAAATTGGACTTAGGAAAAAGTACATTAAATGGGTTATATTTTAATGTTGACTTAATGGGTAATTTTTATAAAGTTAAAGTGAGAAATAATTTAAGTTGTGGTCTTTTAATCTTGACCATTGATCTCATAAGGTGTATGAGGATCAATCTTGGCCCTACATCCTTTTGGAGATAGGGTTTCTCACTTGCTCATTGAGTAAAAAGGAGATCAACCTAGAGAGGGGTGCATTATGCACAAGAGAGAGGCAATTTTCTGAAGAGAGAAAGAGGAGAATTGCTTGAGGGTTTGGAGAGAGAGTTTGCAGGGAGACAGAGGAGGCTTGTACACTGAGATTGGAAAACATCTTCAGCATTGCAGAGGTCTTTTCCTACAGATTTGATCAGGAGGATTTGCAGAAGGGGGGCATACATTTGTTGAGGAGGTTTTGTATTTGGCTGGGCTGATTTTATTGCAAGAGATCTCTATATTTTCCTGCTCAATAATAATAAAATCCAAATCTGTTGTAATGGTTTTCTCTTCGAGGTTTTTCCAGGGATGAATTGTCCAAAAATTACTTGTGTACATGTGATGTGATTGCTGTTATATTTTATTGTTAAGTTCATGGTTATTATTTTCTGTTGTGTATTATTTATTTGTGAAGAAAACCTGGCAGAATTAGTTAACATAAAAATTAATTGATTTAGTGAACTGGGTTTGAAGAAAATTCACATGGTATCAGAGTAGGACTATTGAAGAAGCAACATTACATTAAGATCCGCAACACAAAAGTTCAGATTTGCAACAGATAAGTTCAAATTTGTAGCACATAAGTTTAGATTTGCAGCACAAAAGTTCAAACCTGCAGCACAAAAGTTCAGATCTACAACATAGAAGTGTAGATCTGTAAAGGAAAACATAGATCTGCATTAGTGGAGTTCAAATCTGTAAAACAAAAGGGTATATTGCAGCATAGAATCATTTTCAGAAATGGCCATGACCTTGAGAATGGAGGATAGGCTTTAGGGTGCTCAAAACTTTGTCACCTGGAAGGAAAGGGTCACTATGGTTTTGGATGTCAATGATGTCCTTAACCATGTTGATGATAAGGCTGTAGCTCCCACAGATGCAGCTGCATTGGTGACATGGAAGATGTTGGAGTTTAATGTTGTTCAATTATATTCAGTTTCTTTACAAATTTACATGAACTGAAGCATAAACCATGAACAATAGCAACAGTAATAACCAAGATCACAAGAAGAATAACCATGCACAGAGACATGAGTACACTAGAAAATGTTAAGATAAAATGATTATAATGGATTGATATATTATTACAATGGTGAGAGTTTCATATATATAGAACATATGGTGATCATCCATGAAAGGATGTGTCCCTTGGATAATAAGTAACTACTTATTTATTAAGTATATTTATACGTTGTATTATAAATTTCATGTCATATATATATATATATATATATATTCCCGATGTTGTCCAAACATCAACACTCCCTCTCAACGAGGGAGACATTCTCAACCAAGGTTGTTCACCATAGGTACACCCCAGTGAGTGAATGTTAGTGTGATGCTAACTGACATGTGGAAAACACCTCAAGCACCTCGAGTCCATATTATTCCTTGTCATGATCAAGGAAGGACTATGTCTGGGACCATTTATCACAAGTGCACCTTTATGATAAATGTATCCTATCTCCCTTGGTCTGCAACCCAATCTAGGAGAAGTTTCACCCGATGCTGAAACATCAACACTTCCTCTTAGCTAGGGAAGTATCTTTCCATAGTAGTACACAACTACTGTCTAGAGACACACAGTCTCTGCGAGTGGTACACAACCACCATAGTAGCAAAAGGTTTGTCACACATGGCACTCCCATGTAGACTTCTAGAGGCTACACCCTTTAGAAACACTAGGGTCAACTCCCATAATGTGTGACGTCAAGGGTCAACTCCCTTGACATGTCCTCATGTGCTCTCCACATGGGACGTTGGGCTATAAGCTCAGATGCACTTATCCGTTCTCGAATAAGTGTCCCACTTATCCCTTCTCGAATAAGTGTCCTCACAGATCAACTCGACTCAATTCACAGAGGAGTACGATCTGGAGAATGTTTGTCACACATGGCACTCCCATGTGGACTTCTAGAGGCTACACCCTCTAGAAACACTAGGGTCAACTCCCATAGTGTGTGACGTCAAGGGTCAACTCCCTTGACATGTCCTCATGTGCTCTCCACATGGGACGTTGGGCTATAAGCCCAAACCCACTTATCCCTTCTCGGTCACAGATCAATTCACTTCAATCATAGAGGAGTACGATCTGGAGAATGTTTCAGGAAGCTGCAAACATCAACACTCCCTTTCAGCGAGGGAGGCATTCTCTGCCACACCAAGTCTGTCACGGAAGTACTCAAACTTCGTCCTGGTAAGGGGTTTGGTAAGAACATCAACAACCTGCTCATCTGTAGGAAGGTATTGCACCAATACTGCCTTCCTCTGCACCATGTCTCGGATGTACTGGTACTTGATCTCAATGTGTTTCGATTTGTCATGAAACATTGGATTCTCTGAGAGCTTCACACAACTCTGGTTATCACAATGAATAATGATGGAATCTAGCACATGTCCAAATAAATCTGCAAGGAGCTTGCGAAGCCACACTGCTTCACGGACTGCCACACTCAATGCAATGTACATTGCTTCTGCAGTACTCAAGGCCACAAAAGTTTGTTACCTGCTACACCAGGAAACCATGGTAGATCCCAAAGTGAAGCAACACCCGGAGGTGCTCTTTTTTCTCGGGGGCGTTGCCTCCGAACCCTTGCGCAGGGGGGCCGCCCCCCTGCAACCTCTGAAGGGGGCCCCCCCTCAAACCCCCCTACACACCTGGCGCAATGTAGCAGACACTAGAGCTAGTTGTGCAAAGAATATAACACATACCCAATAGGCTAAAGGGGAAGGTGTGGTTCACTACCTTACTCGACTTACACAAATCAGGGATGAGCTAGGCGCAATAGGTGAGAAAACTGAAGAGTTTGAGTTGGTATGTGTGGCACTGAATGGCTTTTCAAAGTCATGGGATGTGTTGGTGTGTGGAGTTGTAGCTCGGAAGAAACTTCTTGATTGGCAACGATTATGGGATGATTTTGTGCATGAGGAGATCAAACTTGGTTAGTCTAGCGGATGTTCATCTTCACCACAGATTGTGGATGAAGAAGGCTTGGCTCTTGCGAGCAAAGGCAAGGGCAAGCAGAAGAAAAAGAAGGGTGGAAAGAAGAACATTGACTTTTCAAAAGTCAAATGTTTCCAGTGTCACAAGATGGGACACTTTGCCTCACAGTGTATAGAGAAGAAGAAGAACCAACTGCAGATGGTAGCTTCAACAACAGTGGATGAGTTTTCCAAAAGCTTGGAGGAGGATTTTTGCTTTATAGCTTGTATGTCTAGAGCAACAGTCTTAGACATGTGGTTTGTGGACAGCGGAGCATCTTGTCATATGACAGGGCGGAAGGAGTTTTTCACTAGGCTACAACAGGGAGGCGGGAATATGGTTATAGAGCTCAGAGATGACAGGTGCTACAAGGTGCAAGGGGTTGTTACAGTTTCGTTTCAGAGGGAGTCAGGTAAACCACTCCGGTTTGCTGACGTACTATATGTTCCGGGGTTGAAAAAGAACCTCATCTCGGTCTCTACTCTCGAGGATAAAGGGTATGAGGTCAACTTTCGTAATGGAAGGGTGTTTGTCAGGCCAACAGGGTCAAGTCAGAAGATGGACCAAATGATCGGGGTTCGAGAAGAGAAGGTATACAAGCTTGTGAGGAAGCCCATGAGTTGGGTGTGTTGTTCTTCTCTGAGACGGAGATGGAATGTTGTGTGCCCCTATGTGGGGTGAGGAAGCCCATGTGTTGGGTGTGTGGTTCCTCTTTGAGACAGAGATGGAACGCTGTGTGCCCCTGTGTGGGGTGAGGAAGCTCATGAGTTGGGTGTGTCGTTCTCTCTGAGACAGAGATGAAACGATGTACTGTTCTCCTCTATGTAGAGAGTTGAGACGATGTGGTACTCTAGATGATTCTCCTGTGAGATGCAGTGAGATAGAGATTTGTTGAGTAGGACGTCACTTGCTCCATGAGGTACA
>CBVK0102745673.1:0-13185 GCA_900067695.1 Picea abies
TGGACATTATGACTTTTGCCTCTTCACCTTGGTGGTTGACATTCTTCCCTAGTAAGTGGTCTTCCTTGGGGATGGGTTTGCTACTCGGAACTCCCTGAATGAGCAATCGTATCGTTCCCGACCATACTTACCACTTTGCATCATTATTCCCGTCCATTTCCTTATCTCTAGGGATTTTAGGGTGTATTGACCCGAGAAGGGGTTGTTCCTCATTCTATGGGAAGAAGGGCTGAAGGCCTAGAGGGATTGATGTTGGGTAAAAGATAAAAGCCTTGTATGAACCTTCCAGATGCTTCACCCAGGGATCACCCAAGAAAGCAGTGAAATGCTTATCTTTGAGTAAAGGGGACCCACAATATAATAAATAATGCTTAAAAGGTTAGTTGAAGGATATGAGGTCTCATCACGAGCCGACCTATCACGTCCATGGATATCTAGTGGTATGGCATTGGCATCATCTGGTCACCAAATCAGGGTAATGGCTCTCAGTTGCATCGCTGAGAGAAAGGGGGTCTCATCACGAGCCAACCTTCTCATTTCCACTAGATGTTTGTGGGTGACATTGTCATTATCTGGTCACCACGCCAGGGCATTGACCTTCAACCTCTCCTTAAAATTATGAAAGAATAAAAGAATGGCAAATAATGGGCTTGGAAAAAGTGCATTGTGGATGAAGGTACCACACACCCTCTACAAAGGCACCCATGAATGAGACACTACGACCTCTTGTATGTCATGAGCCCTATGCCCATTGAGTCTTAACCCCAACCCCTTCCACTCTCCCAATATCATGTATTAAGTCATCTATTGGTTGAGAGGTTGGAAATGAACATGTCAAAGGAACCACTGCATTGTTTTCATCAAGATTGTCAAAGTTCTCCCTTAAAGAGATTGGTTCCTCGGGAGGAGGGTGGGGACTCGAATTATCTAGATATTCAACAACTTCAAACTCAAATTCCTTTATCTCCTCAAGATCGGTTAGTGGCTCATCCATGGACTTATCCAGAATTTCCATATGAACTTCCCTTTCTTGTTCACTGTGAAGCTCAAGCTCTATAGGGTCCGAATACTCAATACAAGCATGTGTACTGACAAGGTTAGCTTCCATGATCTCTAACTGTGAATTCTGTGGCTTCAACATCCTTCGTTAATTCCTTGATGGGAGTATCCATCTTAATATATGAACTGATTGTTTCTATATCTGGAAGATTCTTGTCTTTCCATTTTTTCATAAAAGCGTCAACCAATTCATTGTAAGTTTCATCCTGCTCATCCACAAATTTCTCTAAAAAATCATGCATAAAATCTTGTATGGTCTTGAACTCATTATCATCTGAATCACAAAACCAATAGTAAACATCTTCCTCACAAAGAGTCATGGCAAACAATTGCATTAGAACATCCTCATGAATAGGTGGATCATACCACTCATCAATACATTGCCCAAAGGCCCTGATATGAGCACTAGCATCGCCATAATTATGAAAATCAGGCAAGTTTTCAATAACATCTTCAGATATATCATGAGGATAACCAACTATTCCTGAAAAATCAAGAGGATTATAAAAATCCTTTATATCCATTGAAAAAGAAAAGGTTTGACCCAAAAGATTATTAAGGATCCAACGAGAGGGAAAATTGGCTAACCTCATCCAAAAACTTTTTCAAGTTCAAGGATGAAGATAAACAAGCCGTGATTTCCTTCTTGAAGAATACTTTGTCAAATTATTTTGAAGTGGAGTCGATAGATGACCAAGTTTATTTCAAACAAACAAGAAGCACCAAACAAAGCAAAAACAAGAAGGAAAACAAAAAGTTGTAGGATTATTATGTACAACACGAGATGGATATCAAAGATTGCTTCTTGTCCAAGACTTTCAAGCAGCCTACAAGGAGCACGAGGATTGCTCTCGATAGTATACTTCAAAGAATTTTCAAGTGGAGTTGCCACTTGGAGAGAAAGCAAACAATGAAAAACCAACCCAAGTTAAAAAAATTTAGGACAAAAATTTATTACTTAGTTTTAAAAGAATAAATCAAGTTAAGTCATTTAGACCAAGGATAAAAGACTTATTCTCGACAACGGCGCCAAAGATGTTGCCGTCCTTATACACACTTGCAAATGTGGAAAAAGTCTCAATCCACTTAGTGTGTCCTTGGAGGCACAATGCCTAAATCCAAACCCACTGTCACCTCGATTTGGATTTCTTCCGTCTAGGCTTACTCCTAGGGAAGCCAAGGGGGGTAGACCCTAGTTACTATGTGAATTATTAGATGAATTCTAGGAGTTAATTTTAGTCTGTTAAAGGTAAGTGGGAGCTAACCTATATGACAGGCAACAATGCAATGCACACCTTTAATGAAAATCAACCCTTTCCCTAAGGTCAACTAAGACTAGTGCCTAAGGTTGGGCAATGGGGTCAATTAAAGTTACAACAAAAGATCTAAGTACAATTAAAGAATAACTTTACGAATTAAATGAGATACAATTACAACAATTATCAACAATAAAGAAAAGCTAGATGATTACACAGTGTACAAAAATACAACTACTTACAAATGAAATGAAAGAATTACTAGTTAGATCTATTACACCAATGAAGCAACAAATGAACTAACCACTTAATTGATTTTGCACATATGTAGAAAGGAGATAGTTCAACGATGCATTCACCACAAAAGACACAACTTACAACCAAAGCTTAGATGCCCAAAGGAGATGCGCAACTCCAAGGAATGCAGCTCAAGAACTAGTGCGCAACTTAAAGGGAACCAAAACTTGAAAGGAAAGCCACCAATGGCACTAATGCGCAACTTCAAGGATGCATTAACTTGAAAAAGAAACTACCAAGATGATAAATGTGCAACTTCAAGGATACACCATTCAACCATAAATATGCTCAACTGAAATGTAAATTGCAATGAAGATAATGCCTGAAGTAAAATTGCAGGAAAGTAAAGCACAACTTAGATTATGAGCTTGAAGCTTAGGTTGTGTGAGTAAATTTTAAGGTTGAATTAAGTGAGGTGAAGCTGCAAGCCTAGACTAGGTGACTTCCCCAATACTCCTACTGCTTTGGCCAAAATGATTGCTGGGTGCTCAATAAGCAAGGCAAACAAGGCCTTACCCTATCTCCACAGGTCAACTCGGAAAACTTGGGCGCTCAACAAGGGGGACACCTAGTGCCGTGAGATCATCCCTGATCTAGCACCCCAAATAGTCTCCACAAGCCTCCTTTTTGGTGGCGAAAGTTGTACCAGTAAAGGATGCTCTAATTAAACTAGATAGATTGTCCCTCCTAAAGCTACAAGTCAATTGATTAAGCAATGATATTACTTGTATTAAAAATGCTTAAGGAGATAGAGCTTTAAAATAAATGGAATGAACAAAATGCTTATAGATCCAACTTAAACAAATTGCAAAAGAAAGATGCTTCCAAGAGCTTACACAAGATACTTAGCAAAAATAAAAATGCTTCTAACTATCTGAAATATAAACAATGAAATTTAAAGGAACTAAATGAAAGTAGAAGGCATAAACAACTATGAACAATTTAGCATATGAAACAAGTCTTACGATACTGCATGGGTGGCTAGGCCAATCCTCTTTGCAAGGTGTAGGCAAAATAAATTCGGAAAAGTGAATGAACTTGAAAAAAAACAACTAACTACTTGCAGCCTCAACAAAGGCACAAGATGGAGGACAAGCCTACCGGTTTTGTGCCCAAGTGGGTGAATAAAATAAACAAATAACTAGAAATGAAAGACAAGTAAATCTTGCCACACAACCTTGTCTTAAGGACAAGTGGGGCAAATAATTAGATGCAATAAAAGGAAAACTAATTACCTAGCCTTACTATATTGCATGGGTGGCCAAGCCAAACCACTTTGCAAGGTGTAGGCACAAATCATTTACAATTTTTGCAAAACAGAAAATTAAAACTTAGTGAAGAATGCAAGCCCTAGAGACTCTTTTGGGCTGCTTACAATCAATAAAATAGATGAGAGAAGTAAGGGGTTTTGTTACCCCAAGTTGGAGGCTCTTCTTTAGTGTTTTGTGGCCCCAAATGGGCAACACCTCCCCTTGCAAAAATCTGCAAAAATCAGCAAGCAAAAGCTTGCTGGAAATGGTGTAAAATGTACAGAACGACTCAAAATTTTTATGTTAGTGAAAACAAAAATTTTTACTATAAGAAATCTGAATGTAAAGTGTGTATTTTATGCCTATTTCAGAACTGAAAAACAACCACAAATCCCCAAAGAATGATAGAAGTTAGAACAAAAAATAAATGGAGGAATCCCTTGGCTGAACAAGCAACTTCCCAGATCTGAAAATTGCTTCTCCAAACCCTTAGTGATTTGCAAATAAGTGAGATCTTGCTACAAAACAACTAGGAGATGAGTACATGAGATGGAAATTGCAAAATACTTTCCAATACCATACAAATAACTCACTAAGTCTACAACAATACTACCATAAACTTAACCAAGCAAAATACTTTGCTTGGAATCTCTTAAATTAGATTTGAAAGCAAGAAAAACCGACAAGAAACTATGGCAGCAACATCACCTCAAGAAAAGACCATGAGGAGCATCAAGAAGACTCCTAATGCACCATGAAATTCCCTCCAAAGCTTTTCTTTATTCCAAAAGTGTGCATGCAAATACTTGCAGCAAGAAATTACAAGAAGAAATGAGGAAGAAAGAGAGAAGAGTGGGAGAGGAGTGGGAGAGATTTGGGCATAGTAACAGTGCACTGACAATAGATGTGTAATGAGGAAGGAGAGACTTTCTTTTATACTTGGGAGGCAAGAATGACTGCTCTTGGATGAACTCCAAGTGTCACTCATGCAAAAGAACTCACCATTTCAAGGAGGGCGCACTTTTAGGGTTTTAGTCATCTAGGGTTTGTGAGGGATGAGTGAGGGTGAGGGGGAACACCTTTTTGACATAGTCCAACCCTGAATTAGATCAAGGGGGGTGCACTTAGGGAGAAAGGAGGTTTTACCTTTTAATTTTTGACTTTGGGTGACTTCCTCACCAAGGGGGGCACAACTTCCCTAGGGGGGATGATAAGTTGTGAGTGTGGCTAAGCAAGGGGGGTTGGGTTAAGTTAGAAAAGTGGTTTTCTAATTTAGGAAAAGGGTTAGGAAACCCTTCCCACTCTTTTTCAACTCTTTTTGCTCATTTTTACAAAAAATGACATTTTTGACTTTGTCAATTTAAAGCAATTAAATTGTTGACTTGGACTGACTTGGACTCCTCATGGACAATGACCTAGCAAAACTTGTCCAATTGAGCTGAAACTTGGTCCAAGGGTGTAGGGGTTCTCATTAAATTTCTTTTGAGTACTCACACTCCTATCAAAATTCCCAAGGACCTAGCTTTTACATTTTTACCTCAAAATTAATTAAAATTACCATAAATTGCGTAATTAAAAAAATAAAATAAAACTACTTTGACTCGACGGAATTCCGCAAGACTCTAGGAGATGTCTAGCATGGTCATTTACAATATTCCTAGACCCTAGTCACCCATTGGGCTCGATCATTAAAACGTCTTTCACCACTTTGGAGGATTATTGTGGGAGTGAAAAACTCAAGGGTAATTAAAATGGCTGGTTAGGCCAAATTAATTACTCAAGGAAAAAAAACACTCGATGAAAGGACTTCCCTAATGATAAAGTCCTAGGCAAATAACCTACAATATGATCCATGCAGACCCATTACATTATTATCCCACGCAAGGGAGCGGAAATTCCAGTTACAAAATGAAGTGCTGAGGCCAAAATTGCCTTGTAGAACCAATAAGTCTTCAACTTTGTTGCACCATCAGGTACATAACTTCATGGTACATGGAGTTGACCCCCTAGTTGAAATAGGTGGTCAACAAGAGGGATCTCCTTGAAACTCTCTTTGACCTAGGGCAAGATCTACCCAATAGGACACCTCGTCAACCCTCCCATATTCAAGCTTGACAAGTCGCATAATGTCTTTGAGCAATTAATTGTTTGGTATAGTGATCTTTGATGCACATGCTTAGGTGGCTCATTTATTGATTGGATTCACTTATCATGATGTTATGACTTGAGATCCTTGGAGGGCGTGCTTATTTGTATTTGCAGGACCTAGTTAGTGGACAGTTTTGGAAGAAAGATCAAACTTGGAAGGCCTTAAAGATGACTTGGACGACATAGCCTAGCCCCCACATGCCAAACGTTTTCCCTAGGAGAGACAAAACGTCACATCTAGAGGCATGACGTCACCTAGGGGGGTTTGGGCTTGGTGGTGTGGTTGATGCATTGGCACTTGGACATTTTGAGAAATGAGCTTTGACCATGAAGGAAGCAACTTGGATACTTGACATGTGGCATTGGCAAGGCTATCCACCCTCCTACACCAACGACTTGCTCCAAATGCCAAAACGTCCTCTAAAGGGGTGACATCCTTCTAAATTAGGGTTTTCTTATGTGCAAAAGTGAATTTTTAATGAATTGTTTAATATTACTTTGTTGAGGGGGCAAGATTAGGGTTGTTGACCCCTAGTCTTGTGGTTTACCCTTAAATACGTGGACAAGTCACCTTGGTGACATTTTGTATAAATAAGAGATCATAAGATCTCATTTTAACATAACTCTCCCTCTTGTGAGAGGCTATTGGACTGAAATTTTCGCTACACTTGGAGTATTTTGCCTCTTGTGCTTTGTTTATGGCTAAGTCTTGGATTTTTTGGTTGATGGAAGTGATGTGCTAGCCTTGGAAGTCTTTTTCTAGCTTTTATGGTGGTTTGTCTTAGCTTTTTCCTTGAATTGGTAAGCTTTTTTACATTGTGCTATCATTATTGTTCAAGTCAAGGTTATTTTGCTAGAGCATGGTGGGAAGTATAAGGGCATACACCCCCACCATAGTCTCCACCATTTTATGCTTCATATTATTGGTTAAACAAGGGTTTGCTAAGAGAAGCATAAGGGCATACACCCTCTTAGCTTAAAACCTAGCTAGAGAAACTTGCCTTGGGAGTAAGAGGATTTACACCCCCAAGGAGGTAGCTTCTCTAACTCTTACTTTGCATAACCCCATTAACCCAATTATTAAGAGCACTAGTCGTTTATTATTGTATTGGAGAAACAAAATTATTGCCTTGGAAAACGTGATTTCTTCAAGTGTTAAATCTCTCTCTTTTGGATAATGGTCTTGATGCCTTGGGGATTCTTCCTCCTTGGGGATTCTTCCTCCCTTAGGGCATCCTCTTTCTCCCACAAAATCTTATTGCCATACTAACTTGTTTCCTACAGCCATTAGGCTGCAAAAAACTCTAATCCTAACCACTAATATCTTACAAACTAACCCTAGACTAACCCAACTTTGCTAGTTTAATATACTAACTAGGGTGCACTTTTTGGTCAATTTCTTAGCACTTTTCTATGGTTGATTTTGCTGCTGCTAGTCATTGAATGCTACAACCATAAGGCTGATAATTTACTGCAGAAAATCACTTTTATAATAGCTCACTTTATTCATTCTCAAAGTGCTATATTCAATCCCTAATTGATTTCCAAATTCATTGATAGTATTGTTGGTTGATCTTATGCTTTTACATGCTGATTTAGATACTTTATTTGCTGATATAAATTGTTATCTGCTGCTGCAAATTAGGGACAGCAAGCTTAACTTGCTGATCCATACTAACATATAGCATTGCAAGGTGTCATTCTTTGTGTCACGGGCAGGTACAATCATCATGAGAAGTACTATACTTGTGGGGCAATAGTCACTTGATTTACAAGGCATCTCTTCCCACCTTTCATTCCACATAGACTTGACCTCTAGGGGATTCAATTCCATTTCTCTCTGTCTCCATCTCAATCCCCCTAGGGTCACCGGGATCGCCTCCCTAGAGTGACCTAGTCACCCTTGAAGTGCGGGACCTACATCGAGGTGACCTTGGGTGTAGGATTCCTAAGTTGTAGCACTTACTTTGTGGTTGGCTCGGGCTTTGCCCAACCTACAACTTGCGCTATAATAGTAAGTAATGATCCATTTCAAATATCTCATGATCAAACCCTTGATGATTTTGAAGTGATAGAGAAACCCTTGGAGAAAGAAGAATTTGCAAATGCCTCAACTAGCGCATGTGATGATCAACATGGCAGCCAAAAGGAGGATGATTTGGATGCTCTTCTTGTGATTGGGAGACATGGATGGGATGTAGATAGCTAGTTCATTCATGGAGACCCCATTTGACATTGATGATGAGACTCCTATGGCCTAAATTTTCAGATTTGGTATACCTTGGACAACCAATGGTTACAGATTTATATGAAACATTTTCATTAGTTGATGAGTAGTCATGCATCCTTATCAATGGATAAAATTTGTTATAGCATTTTCATGATATTTTCAAGCCAATAACACCTTTTCAGATGTTGGTTTATTTATATTTAAATATTTGGCATGTGTGTATTTTTGGGGCTGCAAAGCATTCTAGACAACATCATTTTTGATTATTGGTATATTGCAGGGATTTTCACCCTCCCAAAAATAGCCATTAAGCCCAATATCTTGAGCTTTTGGATTTTCCTAAGTTGCATGAAACAGGGAAACATGTGGAAGTTTTCGAAACAGGGGCGTCAGGGAGTGTGACCCCCCCAAAATGGGTACGTTGAGGGAAACATAGTGTATATATATATATATATAGTTTTTTTTAAATAACACATTTTCTTGCAAGAAAAAAATAATGATACACATAAATGACATTTAGAAGGAAAACCATGTCTATATTAACATGAAAAGACATGTGGCACACAGTTACAGGCCTTGCATGAGAACACTTGGATACAACCATGGAATATGAGCATTGGACTAACATCTAGTTAGAGAGTGCACTATCTTAGAGAAGAGGCATTAAACCCTAGGATAATCATTCCTCCAGGGCATTTCATCATGGGGGTTGGATAAACCCTAGTATGACACTTGTACATCCTTTTATTGTAAAGAGTAGTGTTATCAGAACCAGACCGGTCAACTCCAAAAATGTTAACTGGTGGACATTGAGGTACATAGAGGGCTTGGTTCTCTTGATTAAATGCCAATTCCATACCCTAATACATAATAATTTACAAGGCGTTGGGTGAGTAAAATTAAGATGGTATCAAGAGCTAGATCTCTAAGGAGGAAACCAAGGGTGCACAAATCTAGTGATTTCTTGCAAGGATAGTAGTACAACAAGCAGGAGAAGGAAAACCTAGCAAACAAATTTTTTTTTGTAGGCCGTACAACCAGATCTTACTGCAGCAGGGTCATACAGGTCGTGTACACACTGTATAGAGCCGTACAAGCTGCGTATGGGATGCCATACAGCTGTATGACCTGCGCGAGCAACTGCAGACAGCTGCGGGCAATTGTTGGGTGCCCTCGGTAGCTCCAGAACAACCACGGGAAATTGCTGGGTACCGCGGGTAGCTGTTGGGTGCCGTGGGAAGTGGGCAACATATCTGGGCAGCTGAAAAATTTCAGAGCAAAAGTGTTGGGTGGCTTGTGTAGCAATGGCAAAATTCCAGGTAGGGGTCCGAGCAGCCAACAAAGGAGATCGGATTAGTTTTTGGTGCTTGACGAAATAAGCACACAATAGTTCTTTGCAGATCTAGAAATGGCAATGGCCTATCTCAGATTTGAAGACAGGTTGGATGGAACATCTAACTTTCTCTCCTGGAAAGCGAGGGTGACCTTACTCTTGAAGGAACATGACCTGTGGGAGATCACGGAAAACGCTGTTCCTACACCGATAGATGCAACAAAGAAGGCGACTCTCGAGAAGAAGGACATCTAAGCCTAGAGAGTCATCATGGTGAGATCGGAAGAGCGTCGTGTAGGGAAAGAGTGTAGATCTCGCATAGTGTATATATATATATATATAGTTTTTTTTAAATAACACATTTTCTTGCAAGAAAAAAATAATGATACACATAAATGACATTTAGAAGGAAAACCATGTCTATATTAACATGAAAAGACATGTGGCACACAGTTACAGGCCTTGCATGAGAACACTTGGATACAACCATGGAATATGAGCATTGGACTAACATCTAGTTAGAGAGTGCACTATCTTAGAGAAGAGGCATTAAACCCTAGGATAATCATTCCTCCAGGGCATTTCATCATGGGGGTTGGATAAACCCTAGTATGACACTTGTACATCCTTTTATTGTAAAGAGTAGTGTTATCAGAACCAGACCGGTCAACTCCAAAAATGTTAACTGGTGGACATTGAGGTACATAGAGGGCTTGGTTCTCTTGATTAAATGCCAATTCCATACCCTAATACATAATAATTTACAAGGCGTTGGGTGAGTAAAATTAAGATGGTATCAAGAGCTAGATCTCTAAGGAGGAAACCAAGGGTGCACAAATCTAGTGATTTCTTGCAAGGATAGTAGTACAACAAGCAGGAGAAGGAAAACCTAGCAAACAAATTTTTTTTTGTAGGCCGTACAACCAGATCTTACTGCAGCAGGGTCATACAGGTCGTGTACACACTGTATAGAGCCGTACAAGCTGCGTATGGGATGCCATACAGCTGTATGACCTGCGCGAGCAACTGCAGACAGCTGCGGGCAATTGTTGGGTGCCCTCGGTAGCTCCAGAACAACCACGGGAAATTGCTGGGTACCGCGGGTAGCTGTTGGGTGCCGTGGGAAGTGGGCAACATATCTGGGCAGCTGAAAAATTTCAGAGCAAAAGTGTTGGGTGGCTTGTGTAGCAATGGCAAAATTCCAGGTAGGGGTCCGAGCAGCCAACAAAGGAGATCGGATTAGTTTTTGGTGCTTGACGAAATAAGCACACAATAGTTCTTTGCAGATCTAGAAATGGCAATGGCCTATCTCAGATTTGAAGACAGGTTGGATGGAACATCTAACTTTCTCTCCTGGAAAGCGAGGGTGACCTTACTCTTGAAGGAACATGACCTGTGGGAGATCACGGAAAACGCTGTTCCTACACCGATAGATGCAACAAAGAAGGCGACTCTCGAGAAGGAGGACATCTAAGCCTAGAGAGTCATCATGGATGCAGTGAAGGATCATTTGATCCCTCATGTGGGAGAGAAGCAGTCGGCCAGAAAAATATTCAAGGCTCTAGTGGATTTGTTCTAGAGTGATAACTTGAACAGGAAGATGGTCTTGAGAAACAAATTCAGATCCGTCCAGATGTCAAGCTCTGACAATGTTACTAGTTACTTCATGAGGATCACTCAGACTCATGATCAACTTGTAGCCATGGGGGAGAAAGTGGAAGAGGCAGAACTTGTGAATGTGGCATTGAATGGTTTCAGCAAGTCATGGTAGCCATTTGTCAAGGGGATATGTGCTCGTGAGAAGCTTCTAGATTGGTAGAGGCTTTGGAATGATTGCACATTTAGGGAGAGACTCGGGAGGAGTCTAAAGCAGGAAAGCAGGAAGATGGAGAGGAGAACCTGGCTCTAGTCAGTGAGACCAAGCAAAGAAAAGGATAGGTTCTAGTAAGAAGGACTTGAGTAAAATCAAGTGATTCTCGTGCCACAAGATGGGGCACTATGCACCATAGTGTCTGGAGAAGAAGAAAGGTAAAGAGAAGACGTAGCAGGTAGCAGCAACAACAAAAACTCAGATGTATGAGTTTGCTGCGAAGTTTGAGAAGGACTTCTCACTGGTCTATTTCCTCTCTACCAACACCATTACAAGGAGTGCATGGTACTTGGACATTGGTGCACCTCATCATATGACTGAGGCATGGGACCTATTCAACAGTCTGACGGAGAAGTACTCAGGATCTCATGTGGAGCTTAGTGATGATGCCAAGTATACAGTGGAGGGGGAAGGAGCCATCTTGTTCTAGCTCGAGTTAGGATGTTCATTGGAGGCCCAAGATGTGCTTTATGTCTCAAAGCTGAAGAAGAATTTGCTCTCAATCTCAGCTCTGGAGGATAGGGGTTTTGTTGTCTTGTTCAAGAAAGGGAAAGTACTCATACATTCAGAGGGAGCTAGGCTTGACACAACATTGAGCATTGGTGTCAGAGAGAGCAAGATATATAGGTTGCAGGGCATGCCTATTCATGGGACCAAGGGGATCTTGGATCATGGATCGATGTTAGTGGCAGAGGACAAGGAACAAGAGGCTCCAAAGGGTGATCAAAGTTCACAGGCTTCCTGTCCAGGGAGTTAACTTTCAGGTGGGAAGGAGGAGTTAGCCCTGTTATAGCACAATTTGTACTTTGATAGAAGGAAAGGTAAAACGAAAGCAAATTGGCGTAACTTGAGGGTATCATATCACTGTCACCTCAATAGGATTCCTCTTTCTATTTAGGGTTGTAGGCCTAGGGGAGACGTCCCCGGTGACCTGGTGGTTTGAGAAGGCAAGGTCAAAATGGCTATTAAAAGATCCCCTCTCACAAGTCACCACTGATCAGAAAGTCCCGGTTTTATAACCAATGAAGTGATAATATATCAAGATGTACCTGCCCGGAACAAAACAACAAGAAACTATATGTTTTGCAAGTACAACTTGTTGGTTAGCACTTCATAAAACCACAAACTTTCTCAATAAAAGCAATTGGCTGATAACAATGAAGTAAACATAAAATTATAACAACAATATTGATCAGGCAATACTTCACATCAAATGGCTTGAAACAACTTCAAAATGACTAAGAATAATCAACCATTAACATCATAATACTAGCATTTATTAGAAGCAAACAAGGCAATGCATTAATCAACCTTTTTAATTGCTTTTAGAAACTTTTAATGTTGCAATGTATGGCTGTAGCTTACTTTAGTAACAACAACAATAATATTAGTAGGTTAGGCTATTCTAATGTTAGAAATGGTTAGTAGGAAGCTCAAAATATAGGTTTTGTTGGTTGTTTTGATCAGTCACTCAATAAGAAGACTTAGACTAGTGCTTTAGGGAAAATGGAGTCAATGATATGGCAGCAAATGTTGAAGGAAAATGATGATAGTATGAGAGTCAAAGACAAGAGAGATGATGGAGTGTTGGTAACCCAAGGCTCCAACCATCAAACCGTAGGGGAAACTAGCTACTAAGGTGTAGGTAACTCTAGGCCTTAGTAGAATTTCCTCCCTGTTATCGCACAGTTTGTAGCTAGGACAAAAGGCTATAAGGTAGAGGGCCAAACTGGCGTAACAGG
>CBVK0102745709.1:0-11989 GCA_900067695.1 Picea abies
ACTTTATGACAAGCACTTTGCCATGGTGTGTTGGAGCTCAACCAACCTCTCACCATATGGAGTATTCATTCTCATTCATTATTACAAAAGAATTGTTCTTCCTACTTTGAGTTGATCATAACTTCAAATCAACACACCATGATATGAAATTAAAATTTCATATGAATTCCTTCCAGCATTATTTCTTCATTGATAACTAGGGTACCAACATCTATCGCCACCCAATTCCTCTCTTTACCATTATGCAACTTTGGTAGATTATTGGAAGGTTCTCCTTCCATAATGGGAAGTCCATTTCCTGCCCTCACATACAAATACACATTTCCTCAATGCATTCAATTCGGTGTGCTTCTTATGAGCACTTTTATTCTCAATCACTTTTGATTGGTCAATGTAGCCAAGACACCATTGGTTCATGAATTTTCTCGCAAGGATTTTAATCATCCTTGACTAGCATAGATTTCCTCTCTCTATTATTCATATTCTACTTTCCTAAATCTTACCCTACTTGGGTATCAATGGCATACAACAACTACTCAAAATTATTTTCATATCATTAAGACAATAAAATACTTCAGGGGGGATTCATAACTAATCCCTTTCAACTTCCCATGTCACATGAGCGTGAAGTATTTTATACCTGTTTTGGCTTCCATCACACTCTCTGGTATTACCTCATCAGTGGTGCTTCATGGGAACTATCAAATTCCTTTCAATAATCTTTAAACATCGACCCTCTTGCATTTATCCTCTTCTCGAGGTTGTCAACCATTGACAATTGTCCTTCCTCAACAGATCCAATGTTTTCCTGCACTTAACATGAATCATCACAGTCACAAACATATTAGTTTTCATGATAAATAAAATTCACGTACATAGCATCTAAATCAACAAGCATTATCAGATATGTCCTAGCATATTGACATGTACTTCATCACATTACTCCTCAATGTGCTTACTAGTGCAACCATAAAATAATTCAGTTGTTGGGTATCCTACAACCATCAACATATTAGTTTCTCATCCTAGAGAAACACAATAACCAACAATAAAATGGGTTAAGGGACTCTTCCCTCTTTTCCAACTCCTCCTACACAACTTGGAATGTTTTGGTTCAGTTGAGTTATCTCCAAGGCCTCGCGACCTTCACTTAACATGGTTCAACCAAGCCTATTCATTTAAGAATACTTATTTTTTTATTTCCATTTTCTTTCACAATTGTTCCCTTTTGAGGTTTATAACTTTGTTAAGAAAACCATAGCTTTTCAGAGCGGGGAAAGTGTTTCTCCTTTCCTCCTCCTTTGCTTAAGCAATTTTTCCATCTTGGGATTTGTTTGCTCTGTTCCTTGAGAAGTTTTCAACCAAGTTTCATCTTCATTTCCCTGGATAATTCAACATGCCACAACAGTAACATTTTTCCCACAAATTAAGAACTAGTGTATTCTACACATTCACCAAAGAGAAAATCAAGTTGGTCAGCATTGATTTGCATATATTTTACTCATGCATGATATTTTAAAATGTAATCCAAGATTATTGTACAAATAGAATTTGTAGTCTATTGTCTAATTTTTTTCTAGCATTCATTAAGATTATGACTATGTTCTCCTCACATAGTCATCACATAGTTCTTCCACATGGAACTGTCTCATCATGCAACTTCCTTATTGCATATTCATCACTATTTAAGATTACCTCAATCTCAAGTCAGCCTTAGCTTTGTCGTTTCAGATTATTACCCAATATTCCACAAGGAATTATCCACATGCATCTCTATTATGAATTCATATTATGCATTTTCACATGCACATTTATCCCATCAATTTGCATTCATGATGTGTTTTAATCACATGCTTTAGTATGTGGTGTGTGTTCACCATAGGCACACTTTATAGTTTCATTTACATATTTATTGAAATTAATTTGTTCATGATTGTTCACAATCATTTACATTTAGTCTTTAGAAACATAATCATGTTTCCTTTTATCATGAAAACAGAGCATCCCTACTCATTTACTCTTTCATCAATTTATATTATCTTTTCCTGAGGAAATGGAACACATACACCTTAAGCTATTATGCAAATAAAAATAGTCATGACTCTTCAAAATAGAGTACTTAGCCATGATTCTATGGTATCTATTCAATCTTGGCAAGTGAAATTCTTTCCTTACATTTCACTTATTCAAGAAGTCATATCATGCCTCTACTATACATATAGTCATACATCATACATGTACATAACTTGCATAATTTTGTATATTTCATTCATATCTATATGGTCTTAATATCATTATTCATATCGAGAAACCTCATAACGCATCCAATCCATGCACTTAATCATATACAAACATAGATAAATATGCAACATGAAATTTCACTGCTTGAACCTTTTTCCATGTCATTCACACACATGGACATTTCAAACTTCCATATCCTTACTCCCATAGATATTACAACCATTCTTATGAAAAGTATCATAGGAATACTCAACACTATGTTTCCCTCTCTGTTGAGATATTACAATCAATCACATGGAAAGTCTCGGAGAAATATCCATCATTATGTTTCCCTTTCTACATGACAACAACCAACAAGAAAAAACTCTTCCCTCAACTGTTATAAAAGCATTCCACAAACTAGAATCACAATCTAGGAAATTTCAACAATGCCAAAGGAAACAAAACAACCAATCTAGATTCTAACCATGCCTAAAACAACCAATATCATAATATTTTTCCTGATGATGGACCACATTGGTTTGGTCTGAAACGTTGAATATCAAATACCTATGCGATGAATCCAAAAGAACTTTCTGATCAAAACAATGGTCGCAAAAGTCTTAGAACAGAAATGCCTAAAACCATTATTGGTCAACATAAATTTTTATCAAAGGAATCCTTTTCTAGATTCCCTCTCACTTCTACTTGAGCATACCAAGCCATACCTATATGGATACCATCCACCTCTAGATGTTAATATGATCCATTGGCCATCTAGAAATTCCCCAGCACTTCCTTTACCTCATTCGGGATCAACGTTTCACTAACCATTCTACCTTATCCTCACAAGGTAATATGTCATCAATATCATCAACATTTTACTTATGTTGCTATAATCAGATCATCACTAACCATATGATCTATGGTATCACCATGTTTTACATCCAATAACATAATATAATAAGTCTATATGCATTTTATATGAATTATCAATCCTTGTCATATGCATTCCATCATATCCTCGTGGACCAAACATTTTACCCATGCTTACAGTGAAAATGTATTCTAACTATTTTTTCTTTTTCATTCACTTGCATAAGAAATATTTTAGTTCAATATGTATATACATTCTCTTAAGACAATCGTGAGTTCATAATCTTTCTCATATGTTCATATCATTTTACCTCTTCCATGAGGACTAGCAACAACCCAAAGGACTCCTTTTTATTTGCTTAACTGGGTTATTCCAACAACAATTTTTCATTCATTATAGATCAAGTAAAATAACCTTATGATTTCCCATCAGGCCTCTAAACATGGGGAATTATACTGACAAGGCCAAATATCTTACTTAAGCAGCAATAGTAATTTCTAGGGGCTTCATTAGCCCACATTTGTAGGAAAATTTATAGCCTACTCATTCCATTCTCTCCCTAGACTCAAGCATCCCTATAACATGTTTCTTCCATTCACATCCAAGTCTTTCCATTAATTCCTATCAACATAGTCCCATTCTTGTAGGAGTGGCTATCATTCCACCAAAGCAATAATATGATTCTTCTACTGCAATACATCATGATTCAAGTTTTGTTTAGTAAGTTCCCAACCAAATTCCAATCTAAAATCGTTCTACTGAAGGAGATTTTGCAGATAATCTCATTGAGGAAGAGAGCACTTTCAACAGACTCACCTTGGCCTTGATAAACTTGTCTCATGAATCTTATCTAGTCCATCCAGGTCTATTATTGTTGCTTTCTATGATATATAGGGTAGGGTAGGGTAAGGTTCCCTCCCCCTTAAAATTTTTCTAAAAAAATTTATTCGACTCTTTCATCAGCCCAAGCAAGCCAAGTGTTGTTTCCTACTATGATACCACTCCCCTAAGTAAATTTTTAAGGGATGGGATATTAATTTTTTTATTTTACTCAATTGTATCAAATCCTCATTTAGAGGATACCATCATCTTTAGCTCGTCAAGAGAATCCCAATGAATGTAGCCATGCCCAAAATCAAGTTCTAGATTAGAAGTTACAACTTCCCACATCTTTTTGGATTTCATTCATTGAGTTCATATTTAGTTCCACATGGCACCCACATGGTTCCCTATCACTTTCTCCATCCAACATGGTACTGACATGGCATCTATCACCTAACCCACCTGAATCCCCCATCCGTTGGTTCAAATATTTTCCTCTTCATCGGAGTCATCCCATCGGGGTTAGCAAATTTCCTGCACCTAAACCACGTTGACATGATTTCTCTGACTACACATACTCCGATAGATCTAACCCACAAATCCAATGGTCTTCAGGGTTGGAAAATCAACATCTCCAATTACTTCAGAGTCACCAACTCGCACAATGTTTAATGACCCTTCTCATACTTCAGTTGTGTCTAGATTATGTGAGGCCCTTGGAGATATATGCTTGATATTGAACCTCACCTACTACCTTGGTCATTGTTTCCACCATGTACATGTTTCTTGACGTGACACATAACTCAATATCCACTTAGCACGTAGACCCATCATGACACTCCACATCACCATCAGGTACATAGGATCACTCGACCAATAATGGACACTTGTCCATTTCTCATAAATTGATTAAGTTACTTAATCAATATTTTCTTAAAATACCACTCGATATTCAATTGTTTAATCTTCATTATCGGTAATTAGTCTTCATTAATTAAATACCCCCTTAAATGCATTTTTACTTAGACTCGTATAATAGGCCTGTAATTAATGAAGATTTACTTTCTCTCTTTCCCTTGGGAAAGGTTTAGTGCAAAATTAAATATCCACCTTATAAAGACATTATCATGCAATTAATTAATATCTCATGATATAATTTAATTAATCACATTATAACATAATTACATTATATACATAATTAATTATAATGCACTTATGTTTATAGCCTTTATTAACATATACTTCACAAGTCCTGGCTTCTTACTTCGCATAGATATCTTCTTGTATATATATATATATATATATATATATATATATATATATATATATATATATATATACTAATTTATTAACATAACACGTCACCTCAGGGTTTCAAACTTTGAGCATACCATGTGGATTGTTAATCTTACGTGATTCATTGGAGGGAGTGCAACACTAGCAATTAATATTACAAAACAAATAAGTATAACTTTATATTGCTCGGGCTATCTCACTCCGAGCGTTCACTCCTCTCTCATTACTCTGATGGATAATTACGAAAGTGAAAGATTTAATATTATAAAATATGTGTGGGACCTTATAGTACCCAATCTATCACACTCTAATCATGTGCTCCCCTCTTTTTTCTCCAAAGGTCGACTCTAAAATAGAAAGAGTTCGTTATTATAAATTATATATATAATACTATAATATTAAGACCATCACACAAAGATCGTGTACTCTCATATCCATCCTCCGATGGCCAATCACGGAAGGGAAAGGTTTAACAATATATTATATAACAATTATAAAACCTTAAGCCACCCCCCCAAGATATTCAAAGTCAACTCGTACTTACTCCTTCCATTTATCCGATCACCAAACTACAAAGGGAAAGGAAATTTTGGTAATATATATATATATATATAATTCCATTGATAAAAATAAGAAGATTTATATTTTTCCAGGCATTAAAAGGATGATAAATAAAATACCGTAATAATGACTTCTCCAAGGGTGCCTAACGACCTGTGCAGCGCATAAATGATTAAACCTGGGAAACTTGACAAGATTATTCTTTGCATAGAAGGGAAAAATATTAAGTCTCCCGTCTCTCACGTATAAAACGGAAATTCACATATTTTAATATATATTTTTCTCAACTTATTATCCAAATCATTAACACATTTAACTGGTAAAACTTACCAGAGGTTGCCAATCTTTACCATTCCTTCAAATTTGTAAAAAAAAAAAAAAAAACCATAGTAAAAAAAAAAAAAAAAAACCATAAAAATTCACATTCATGTATATAAATTCATGCAATTTATTTGTTTAAATTCTTTTCCCTAATATTTCATTTCTTGGAGATAAAATCCTCCACATTAAAACTATGGTTTTACCATAAAATACTAGCTTCCTACTTTCATGCAATTATTTGTTATTTTCAGGGAATAGTTACCATTTTTAATTCTTTCCCCTTTGAACATTAATTTACCATGTAATGGTAAAATTTCTCTTCTTACCAAATACTAATGAAACTTAATTAATTACAATGCATCCAATTCTTAATTTATTTTTATTTCAAATTAGGAACTTGAATTTTATTCCTCCTTTGCTCATTATTTATTTTAAAAATACATTTTCTTTCTTCAACTTTTGGATTACTCTCTTAAGGCCAAACAAGGGTCTAGTATTCCTCTAATTATGAAGCTTAGCAAATTTTCCAGAGCAACAAAGTGGTTCAGGCTAGCTGACCAACCTTCAATTTTATATCAGCAATTGCAATCCTTATTAACAGGTTGTTCTATGAGAATTTTAGTGGCTTGAATTTACTAATACTTGGGGAATAGTTTACATCGGTCACTATAAGTGACCAACCAACACTTTTTTCATACTTTGAGTAATAAACAGTTACTAACCACACCCTTTTCAAAACATAGATAGGTAGAAAGCCAACAATAGAGTATGTTTTTCAGGTCTTATTTCATATTTCATAGCCAGCTAAACAATTTGAGTTACAAGTCCACCATTTAAATAGAATAACAAATTATGCAAATGACTAGAACATGAATTCCATGATTATTAAATAAACTTTTTATGGCATTACAAGACACATAAAACACTTATCTGAAACTTAGAAGTAGCTAGCAACTGTTGAAGGGTGTGCCACTTTCCACCCAACCATAGGTATAACAACTCCTAGTGTTTTCACAGCTGGTCACCCCTAGATAGAGTATGATGCCATGAGAAAAATTCATTTACTCAGCATATGATAAAATATGAAGGCCACTCTCCTTCACCTACAGGAACTCAACAAGCCAAGTCTTCAATCCACCAAGAAAGGGAGTTTCTCTTTTGACAAATATCTTCAACAACTATCATACACGGCACAAGGGAGGCATTTCACTACCCGACATTCCCTTAGTTCTCTCCCCTCTTAGTTCCTTTTTGATTTCTCAGCCAATCACTAAAATTTTCATAGCCTCATTTATCAACCTGATTTGAAGACAGTTGCCAATGTTTCTTGCACTCAAAAAACGTTTTTCTTTACTTCCTTCTATTTTCTAGGAACCAAAAGAGTTTTTCAAACTCTTCTCTGTTCAAATTTTGTTCATAGACTCAACTATGTGTGTCCATTACCTCTCTTCCCATGATCCTTCTCATTTTATTTCCTTCTACAATAAGATTTTGTGGGTCAAATCCCCGAATTTGTGGGTCAATCCAAAATCCTCTAGATGGATACTTTTTTTCCCACGCTTCTAAGGAAAGAAAGTTCTGGTACAAAAGCATTATTTTTCATAAATGGGGGAAAATGGTAGTTCAACTACCAAATTTCTTCATTAACTGAAATTCTAGAAAAAAAATGGGCAATATGGGTTTTCTTTAATATTAAATTGACAAGGGAAATCTCCTCATTGTTTCCCTCTCATGGAATCATACCTTGTATAGAAAATCCCCTTCAACATTTATTCATCATTTTCCTTTTTACGATGACAAAACAATTCACATTACCTTCTTTAGAAAAGGTTCGTCGTTTCCTAAGATCCATACATAACATATATGTCCATAGTCTTTTACCAATAATATAATTATTTTTACAAGATGGGGGAAATAGGGGTGTTATAGTATACCCCCGTGATCAATATGATGTAAGGAATATTTTCAGATAGAACTTCGACAATGGTGTCAGTGGGACCCAAAATAAAAAATCCGAGTACTACTTTTAGTTTATTATTAATGCAGTGACAGAATCTTCAAATTCCTTCTTGATACAAAGATGTAGGAATTTCGGTGGTTGACTGTGATAGTTAGGGTTTCTAGGGTCCTTGAGACAAAGGAGTGTCAAGTGCTATATGTCTCTAGGATATTTTTTGGGTCCAAAAATAGTACTTGAACCAATCTCTTAGGGAACTAACTAAGAAGGCTCAACCATGCTCGTAGCCATATGACCTGACTACCGAGGTACTAGAGGGTGATGTTCCTAACTATTGTTCTTAGTGTACTATAGAAACAAGATGATTGATCAGTTAATATAGGATTAGTTTTAGGTATACCTAGGGGAATTCCAATATGAAAAAAGGTACATGGAAGTGATATTTCATATATAGGTGATGTCTAATGTGATATTACTTGAAGGGGTACGAACATGGGTTACAAGGGTTTCCAACAACATGATTCCACTTGTATTTCATGCATGTATTCTTCCCCAACCATAGTTTTACCCACTGAAAAATAGATCACAATGGACTTATTTAAAGACACTGAAACACATCTCTATCTTGAAAAATAATTCTACTAAAATTTGGAGGCATGTTGTCTTAGGAAAGTGTTTTGATGCCACTTGTATTGTTCCTTAACCCTTGAAAATTGAAACACAACTAGGTATACAAAGAATATAATTGCAGATTAATAAAAAACAAGAGACAATAAAATAAAATATATAAAGAGACATTTGTGTATTGATAATGCGAAGAAGAATACAATGTTCACTTGCCTCTTAAGGTGGGGCGACTTTCCACTGAGTAGAGCTACAAATACGAAACACAATATAAACATTCCATAGTCTCCAGTGACATCCCCATTTTTAATCCTAGGTTTAGTGATGTATAGTGTAAATATGATGTATGGTCACAAGCCCAAAAATGTAAAATGTAAATGATGTATGCTGATTCCAATTGTATTGCATGCATGTGTTCTTCCCCAACCACAATTTTACCCACTGAACAATAGATTATCGTGTTATTTAAAGGCATTGAAACACATATCTAGCTTGAAAAAAAATAATACTAAATTTCGAGGCATGTTATCTTAGCAAAGTGTTTCAATACCACTTGTATTGTTCCTTAACCCTTGAAAATTGAAACACAACAGGTATACAGAGAATATAATTGTAGATTAACCAAAAAAAAGACACAACAACATAAAATAAGTAAAGAGGCCATTGTATATTGATAATGCAAAGAAGAATATAATGTTCACTTTCCTCTTAAGGTGGGGAGACTTTCCATTGAGCAAAGCTCCAAATAGAAAACACAAGATAAAGACTCCATAGTCTCTTGTAACATCCTCATTTTTAATCCTAGTTTTAGTGTTGTATAATGTAAATATGATGTATGGTCGTGGGCCCAACAATGTAATATGTAAATGATGTATATTGAAAATAATAAATAAAATGTATCACTAGTTGCAGATGGACGTGGATGGAGACATGGGAGCTAATTTTCCACAAGAGAGGGCGGTCCAAGGAGGAATTATACATGCATATTAAACCCAAACCATATTTCTAAATGATTTTCACTATGAATCTTCTATTTCCTTTTTGAGTGTTCCAAATCCCAATCATTGAATACATGTAAGAGGGTTGGCATGTAAAGTCACCTAAGATAGTTATTGAGAGCACGGGACTAAGTAAAATCTACCTTGGGAATTGGGAGAGTCAATATGCATGGGATAAAAGGAAACTCATATGTAAAAATAGATTAGTTTTTATAGTGAGGAAAAATGAAGGAAAATGTGTGTGGAGTGTTGGGAGATAGCATGTAGCCATAGTGGGTTTTGTGGACGACTCTTGGAGCTAGTAATTACATGGAGAAGCATATTTTCATGGCCTGTGAATGAAATTTATGTATAAGAATTTCCAAGTGAGAAAGAGAGTCGATGATGTTAGAATTCCCATTACAACTAGAGTTCTTGGAGTCCCCAATGGAGATATTTTATATTCAACCTATGTTGTATCCCTAGAGGGAAGTGGGATAACCTAAGGGACTACATGGAAAATAAGGGGATCCCATTCCTTTAGTTATGCAAGTTGAGGGGAAAGAGAGTTGGTGGATTGGAATGGATGTATGAATTTAGTTGTTGTGACTGAACAATAGACACCTTTAGGGGACACCCATTCTTGTGGATTCTTAGCCCCAGCTCAAGGGTGACTTCTATTGAGAACTAGAGAAGCAAGTCTATGGTTGTGTGGAACGTCCATCCTTTTAGTGGGTTGCATATTTTCAAAGAGAAATGTTCATATTTATTGTGTTTAATTTTTTTGAATACCGAGCTTAATTGTTATGCATTTCACTCTAAAGTTTCATCTTATTCAATTTTCCTGTTGTGAGTAAATGTTGCATTCAAATCTATGTTTTATGTGATTGAATGTTGTTGTGTGTGTTTAATTGTTAATGCACATGTTTAAATCCTTCATGTTTTAAATTATTATGGAGATTTACATGATCTTGTACGATAGGTTGTGTAATTTTTCACGTATAAATTGGTATCAGAGTTGTAGTTAGTCATTTTTAGTAGTAACGTGGGACTCAACTTGGAAGTTGGGTATGATACAGAGTGGTATCATATATTTTGGTTCAACACCAGATTTGTATGAGACAGAGACTAACACTCATTGCATATTTTTTATCTATGATGGATTTGGGGAAAATGATAAGATTCAAGTGAAATCCTCAAATTTCTAAACAAATTTAGGTCAAATTTTCACTTAGGATGGTTGAAGAGATGATTAATGGTATCAATTTGCAAATTGCAAATTTAAAAAAATTTGTTTGGGAGATCAAATTTCATATTTTTATGGTAACTATGAATTTTGGTGAATCCACGACCCAGATTGCATTTGACTTGGTGATCAAAAACCAATATTCATTTGTCAATGGTGATTTTTTGAGTTCGACAAAATTTTACAAAGTAGGTACAATTTCATAATTCATCGAAGAGGAAAATCTCTGATCTCTAATTGATCTTTTCAAAGTTTCGAGAAATCATGTGAAGTAGGGACAATTTCGTAGTTCATCGAAGAAGAAAATCGCCAATTTCTACAAAGAAAATTGCGTACCACCAATAGATACCTTTTCATCATTCACCAATAGAAACTTTTTCCTTGACCATCATTGGATACGTTTTTTTCCAATCGTCGATAAGAGTTTTTTTTTTTTATCTTTGATATTATTTTTTCATCGATTGTTGTTACAAAGGAATTCATTGATCATCGATACAAGGATTTTTCCAACCACCGATGAAGGGTTTCTAGTGTTCATGGAGGAAGGGAAAAATAAAAAAAGAAGAAGAGAAGAGAAATAAAAGGAGAACAAGAGGAGAAAACAAGAAGAGAAAGAGAGAAAAGAAGAGAGGAGGAGGAAAGGAAAGGAGAAATACAGACAAGGATAAAAATAAGTCTAGAGACAAAACCTTGTTTTGGCCATAATAGGAGCATAAAAATTGGAATCAGAAAAAATTTAAAGGGCGTGTCCATATATTTGAAGCCTACAAAAGTGTTAGTAAAGGCCACTATCCATTTCTGCTTAAATCTTCTAAAAAACAAAAAATAGTGTTTTTTAAAGATCTGGGTGGTGCTCACTAATTAGGGACTATATAAAGATGAAACTTTTATAGGGAACCCATAATGCAAGCATCAAAATACTTGATCGATATTTTGGCCAAATTCCAAATAGTTTGGTGTAGAAATGAGTAAACAAACCAAAGACCACTATTCATGGACATTTTGGGGGGATTTTTGAAATCTTCGAAGGAGGAAAAGTGTTAAGAACCCAATACCAATATAGCATAGAAAAACCTCAGAAAAAGTAC
>CBVK0102745907.1:0-40889 GCA_900067695.1 Picea abies
CCTAGCTCCTATTTTTTTGGATCTTGTCTATTGTGATAAATGCCTTTTGAAAAAAGTCATGTTGCTTGATCTGGTGATAGAAAACATGTCCCTAATGTCCAAATACATCCTAGGAAACCATTTGAACCCCCTCAGAAAGATGGCACTCCTCCTACAACTCAGATTTATCAGACTGATAGAGTTTGCAGCACAATTTCAGGATTCGCTGCAGACTTTCCTGTAGGTGGTGTTTTCAACTTTTCTCCCAAACAACGAAAGGGGTCAGGATGATATTTTTTCAACAAGTATATGATATTATGATTCATATCAAAAACATTTTTATAAGAACCCATGTCAGGATTTAAACGTTATGATGAAAATATGATTATGTTGTGTACTAATTTGCTGTAAACTATTTCAATTTAGCAGTTCGCAGAGACTTTGCAGGATGCACTGCGAACTTTCCTGTAGGTATCATTTTGTCTTTTGATCACTACATTTGATGTCAAAATCATGGAGACAAGATTCAAACCTCTGATGATGACTTTTATAATCTCTAAGCCATGCAAGATGACTCCCAAAAACAGCAAGTGAACAAAATCATGAACATCATAAGACAAAAATCTTATTTAGAGTTGTGAACCAACATATATGAGGAAGCATGACAAAGCATATATGTTGCTGCAAAAAAAAATGGTGGCACATATTCTCTTTTAATGGTTGCACTTATTCCTTTGGTGATTATCCATGACAACTAAATCAAAACCCCCCTCTAATGGCAACTTCTACCAGAGTAAGTGATGGAAATTTGACAATTTAGGTTTTGTTGCTTGATTTATAAGAATAAGGGTTTGCTAGAAAAAGGATTTCTGCTTAAAGAAACAATGAAGAAACTGAAAGAGACCGAACCTGATAAATGGAGGTAAAGATAACAACCTAAAACTGAAATAAACCTCCAATAGACAAATTTCCAAGCGATTGTGTAAAAGAGAGGGTCTGCAACGCAATTTCTCAGTTTGCAATGAATTGTAATTTGTAGCAATGAATTTTTAGTCTAGGGTTTCATAAAAAAGATTTGAAATTTCATAGGTAAGGAGAGTAATATGATGTTGAGTGAGGTGATTTTTTTCAAACCTGAGTGATAGTGAGGTCATATTTGGTTTTATAAAATGTGTAAAACAAAGGATTCATATCGCAATTTGCAGTGAATTTGGAGTTTGCAACAACTGGGGTTTGTAGTGAGTAGGGTTTTGACAATAGGGATTTAGGTAAAACATGAAACAAGTACCTGAAATCAAATCCCACTCCCTATTGTAGAGAACTAAACCTATCATCCATTTAATATTCCACCATTGACCTCTTTAGAGAGTTTGCAGTGAAACAGTCTGCAACACCAGTTACAATTTGCAACGAGATGAACCAGTCTACAATGCCTTCTTTACAAAAGGAAAAGAAGATATAAAATGATAAACCCTCCTTTTGAAAATGACCCTTTAGAGATACTTGATGATGTGATGCCACTAAAAACTAGAGTTCATCATATGTGCTAACATCTGGCTCCACAAGGGATGGATACCTCCCTATGAGGCTCCAAGAACATTTGCAATTCCAGTGCCTTATCTGTGAGTTGAATATGATTCTGATTTGAACAGTTTTTGACATGCTTGCAAGTTAAATCATCTCATAGAGACAAGCTACTATTACATTGGGCATGGACTCATTATCTCATCCCAAACTTTTACAACTTTCTCAAACTGGAAACAAACTATAAAAATTGTTGAAAATTAACCTCAAACTACAATCTGACCACACTGTGTAAACTGAAGGAAATGCTTGAAACATCACGCTTATTTATTTACAATTTTTATACTAACCAACTGAAAACCACTTTGCTCATGTATATACAAATTTCCAAAATAGTCAATCAAGCAATTGATTTCTTGGCATGGCTTTATGCTTGCAATTGTCTAAAAACAAACATAAAAAGAATTTAATGTATGCAGCAAAAATTCTTAGACAACTCATACTCACAACAACAAAGAAACATCATGCCCAAATTGTTAGTGTGTGAAGCTTTTGAAAACAAAGACTCCATCCAATCGACTATTGGATCATGAAACTCATGACAAAAAAATTTGGGTTGATCTAAAGGAAAAGGATACCATTGTACAAAATCTGCTATGTGAATAACATTATGATCTCTCATATCTGAAAAACAAAAGACTGCTATAATATATTTCCACCTCTATCAAATATTTCAGGTGAAGGCTGAAAATGAATATTGTCTTCATGATATTTTACAGGAGTAAGTATATTTTCAAATTTATCATAAACATGTAAACTTTGAACACACACAAGCTCAAAGACCTATTTATTATCCTTTTCTTCAATCACAGGTGAAAACACACCATAGGAAACCTCTTGAAAGACCTAAGGAAAATCTTCTTCTGCAGTTGTTTCTTTGTGACAAGAATAATTTTCATAGCTATCATATGTTGATGTGTACATTAGTTCTTTGGAATATGAATACTTAAAAGAAACAACTTGATCTTCATGAAAATTTGGAGCAGCCTCAAAACTGCTAGAGACATTCAGGTCAAGGACAAATGTGTCTACAATGTTGTTATCACCAACATCCTTATCATTAAAACAATCAATATACTCTTCTTTTGAAACTAAAGAACGAGAGAAGGTTTTACATGGGGATGATTCCTCCTCTACATGCTTAATAGTTTTTTTTGCTTCATCCTTATAACCAGAAGAATTACTAAATGAATGTTGGATGTAGAATTCAAATTCTTTACAACATTTTTCAAAAATAAGATCAACTGGATAAAATATTTTGAAATGATGATGAAACATGGTATGAAACTCTTGTAATGATGAAATACTTGAGGGAGGAAGAGATCTATACCATCCTCGAGCGTCTCCTTCTAGTGAATACATGAACAATTTC
Source organism: Picea abies (assembly GCA_900067695.1). Taxonomy (NCBI): domain Eukaryota; kingdom Viridiplantae; phylum Streptophyta; class Pinopsida; order Pinales; family Pinaceae; genus Picea; species Picea abies. Next base: position 2,936 of record CBVK0102745907.1, read on the forward strand.
ATGAGCACATCCTCATGATGCATATCTAACTGATCCATACATTGATGAAACATAATGAGATGTTCTGGAGGATTATCCTCCTTCCTTTCTCTGAATATAGGCAAAAAATCTCCCCATTATTATATATGAGGTATTGGATGTGGGAAAACAGGAACTGCAGAAAAGTTAAGAGGTGCAAACCTCCGAGCCAAAACAACAACAAATGCCTTTGACATTCTGAAATTGTGGAGTCACCATTGGATTTTTCCTTCATGGACTTGCTAGTTGAATGATGCAGTATGTACTGTGTCAGCAACCTTTGTTCACCATCAAAGACCAGATCTAAGTTTTATCATTTTCCCAGGGAAAATATTCAACTTCGTCCCTGACAACGATGCCAAAAATGTTAGCACTAGAAGTCACACATAAAATATTATAGGTTTAAGTCTAATACCCATCATAATTTGAATAATTAGATCAATTTCATGGTTGGTGGATCAACATGAAAGAGAAAGAAAGAAGGCAAAAAACTGCCTGCAGAGACATTCCATTGGGAATGGAGTCATAAAAACCCTACAAATAAAATGAAATCAAGTTGCATACGAGACAAAGGGGCTATATAATGAAGAACAAAATAATGGAGTAGATGACACTAAGAATAATATTCATCAAGCAGTGATCCTCTCTACAAAATTAATTAAAAAAATACTTGAACATAAATCATTAAAGGAGGCAATCATTGCAAATCCTTTGCAACTCATAAATTCTCCTACCCATGGACAACCATTGATATTAAATACTTGCAATATATTCAAGCAAGAGGATGAAAAAATAAATGGAAAACAAAGAATACAATCTGATAAATAACTCTCATGAATCTTTAATGGAATAAAATGTGATTACAAATAGGCCATCATGCTTACAAATAAGTAGTTAACTTGATCATCAAGCTCTCTCCTCTCTTGTATCAAGAACCAAACCCTTTCATAAAAAAAACAAATTATATCTATAGTGTATCATTCCTTCCTAATGTAAATAGGTCGAATCTCAAGTGATTGCATTGGATTCCCTTTTCTCTAGGAGTTGTTACAACAAGATGAAACATAAACATTGGATTCCCTTTTCTCTAGGAGTTGTTACAACAAGATGAAACATAAAATCCACATAGCTTCTATTTTTTTGGATCTTGTCTATTGTGATAAATGTCTTTTGTAATAGGTCATGTTGTTTCATATGGTGATATAAAACATCTCCCTCATGTTCAAATACCTCCTAGGAAACGATTTGAGTCTCCTCAAATAGGTGGAAGCCCTCCTAAAACTCAGATTTATTAGATTATTAGACTTTGCAGCGCAATTTTTGGATTCCCTGCAAACTTTCTTGTAAGTGATGTTTTCAACTTTTCTCCAAAACGACGAACTGGGTCGGGAGGAGTTTTGGTCATCAAGTCAATAATATTATGAGTCATCTCCACAAACAAATTTAGAATAACCCGGATTGGAATTTAAAAGTTATGATGAAAATATGAGTATTCCCTTTTCTCTAGGAGTTGTTACAACAAGGTGAAACAAAAAATCCGCCTAGCTCCTATTTTTTTGGATCTTGTCTATTGTGATAAATTTATTTTGAACCAGGTGCTTCATCTGGTGATATAAAACATGTCCCTCACGTCCAAATAACTCGTAGGAAACCATTTGAACCCCCTCAGACAGGTGGTATCCCTCCTACATCTCATATTTATCATATTGTTATATTTTGTAGCGCAATTTCAGGATTTGCTGCAAACTTTCATGTAGGTGATGTTTTCAACTTTTCTCCCAAACAACGACCTGGGTCGGGATGATTTTTTATCAGCAAGTCAATGATATTATGATTCATCTCCAGTCAAATGTTATCACATATGATGAAATCTATTTTTCAATGCCATCACATCATCAAGAAACTCTAAAGGGTCGCTTTCTAAAGGAGGGTTTATCATTTTTATCTTCTTTTCATTTTGTAAAGAAGGCGCTATAGACTAGTTCCTCTTGCTGCAAATTTTAACTGGCACTACAAACTATTTCGCTACAAAAACTCTGAAGATTTCAGTGGTGGAAGATTAAAGGGATGATAGGCTTGGTTTTCTACAACAGGGAGTGGGCTTTGATGTCAGGTACTTATTTCATGTTTTACCTAAAATCCTATTGTAAAACCCCTACTCGTTGTAAACCCCAGTTGCTGCAAACTCTAAATTCGTTGCAAACTGCGCTACGAATCCTCTGTTTTACACATTTTCTAAAACCAAAGTTGACCTTTCTTTCACTCAGGTTTTAAAAAAATCACCTCACTCAACATCATATTCCTCTCCTTACTTATGAAATTGCAAAGATTTTTTATGAAACCCTAGACTAAAAATTCATTGTTGCAAATTGTCAATTCGCTGCAAACTGAGAAATTGCATTGCAAACCCTCTGTTTTACACAGTCGCTTGTAAATTTTTCTATTGGAGGTTTCCTTCAGTTTTAGGTTGTTATCTTTACCTCCATTTCTCGGTTTTAGTCTCTTTCAGCTTCTTCATTGTTTCTTTAAGCACAAATCCTTTTGAGAGAAAACCCTTATTCATATAAATCAAGTAACAAAACCTAAATTGTCAATTTTCCATCATGTACTCTAGTAGCAGCTGTTATCAGAGGGGGTGTTGATTTAGTTTTCATGGATACTCACCAAAGGAAGAAGTGAAACCATTAAAAGAATATATGTGCCACCATTTTTGTTTTGCAGCAACATATCATATTTGTCATGGTTCCTCATATATGTTGGTTCACAACTCTAAAGAACATTTTTGTCTTATGATGTTCATGATTTTTTTCACTTAAGTTTTTTGGGAGTCGTCCTGCATGGATAAAATATTATACAAGGTATCAACAAAGTTTTGAATATTGTATCTATGATTTTGACATCAAATTTAGTGATTAGAAGACAAAATGACACCTACAAGAAAGTTCGTGGCACATCCTACAGAGGCGATGTGAACTGCTAAATTGAAATAGTTTACAACAAATTAGTACACAACATAATCATATTTTCATCATAACTTTTAAATTCTGATCTAGGTCTTCTAAAAATTTTTGTGGATATGAATCATAATATCATTGACTTGTTGACCAAAAATCAGCCTGACCCAGTTCATTGTTTGGGATAAAAGTTGAAAACATCACCTACGGGAAAGTTTGCAGCGAATCCTAAAATTGTGCTGCAAACTCTAACAGTCTAATAAATCCAAGTTGTAGGAGGGTTTCCACCTATCTAAGGGGGTTTGAATGGTTTCCTAGGAGGTATTTGGACATGAGGGACATGTTTTCTATCACCATATCAAGCAACATGACATGTTTCAAAAGGCATTTATCACAATAGACAAGATCCAAAAAAATAGGAGCTAGGTGGATTTTTGATTTCACCTTGTTGTAACAACTCCTAGAGAAAAGGGAATCCAATAAAACCACTTGGGATTCGACCTCTTTAGTGTAGGAAGGAATTATACACTATATATATAAGTTGTTTTGTTGATGAAATGGTTGAGTTCATGATCCAAGAGACAAGAGAGCTTGAGGAGTAGTTTAGCTACTTATTTGTAAGCCTAAGGGCCTATTTGTAATCAGATTTTCTACCATTAAAGATTCATGAGAGATGTTTATCAGATTGTCTTCTTTGTTTTCCATTTCTTTTTTCATCCTCTTGCTTGAATATATTGCAAGTATTGAATATCAATGGTTGTCCATGGGTAGGATAATTCATGAGCTGCAAAGGATTTGCAATGATTGCCTCCTTTCATGATTTATGTTCAAGTATTCTTTTAATTCATTTTGTAGAGAGGATCATTGCTTAATGAATATTCTGCTTAGTGTCATCTACTTCATTCTTTTGTTCATCATTATATATCCCTTTATTCTGGTATGGAACTTGATTTCCTTTGATCTGTAGGGTGTTTATGACTCCATGCCCAATGGAATGTCTCTGCAGACAGTCAGTTTCCCTATCTCTTTCTCTTTCTTACTGATCCACCTACCATAAAATTGATTTAATTATTTAAATTATGATGGGTATTAGGCTTACACCTACAACAATCTAGGTGTGACTTATATTGCTAAAAATTGTCTTATGTGTGTCTTCATCCTTAATTCGGACTTAATGGTATCCAGACCTTAAGTCAATTTTGGAAAATATTGTAGCACCCTTTAGCTGGTCAAATAGGTCATCAATTCATGGAAATGGATACTTATTCTTAATGGTCATCTTGTTGAGTTGTCTATTGTCTATGCACAACCTGAGTGTGCCATATTTCTTCTTTACAAAATAATATGGTGCACCTCAAGGGGATACATTGGGTCGGACGTAAACTTTGTCTAACATCTCCTTAAGTTTCAGTTTGACATCAACTAGATCTAGTGTACTCATTCAATAGGGTGCTCTAGACATTCGCACCACCCCGGGTACAAGTTCTATTGAGAAATTAATATCTCTTCTTGAAGGTAGAATTGGTATACCTATTCTGAGAACACATCTTTGTACTCTCTTAATATAGGGTGGTCCTCTAAACTTGTTTCACTATCCTCAATAGAGTTCAGTACCTTTATTTCATACAAAGGACATCCTTTTCTACAATACTTGTTCACTTGAAGGGATGATATTTGTCTCACTGAGACAAGTTTTTGAATTCCCTGTAGGGTTCTTTTCTCCCCTTCCTCATCTTCACATTCTATAATTTTATTGTAACAAACTATCTTAGCTTTATGGACAACCAACCAATCCATGCCAAGCAACATTTTTTAATATCTTAGAGGAAGTATGTTTAGTGTTGTTTGGGTGGCTAGCCCATTCACAATGAATTGGCATGTCGGTAAGACCTTTTCTACCTTCATTTTTGTTTCAGTGGATAGTTGTACCAACCATGATTTAGCATGTTTTACTGGATGAAAATTACATTTTTCAGCAATTTGAGGGGAAACATAACTCAAATTAGAACCAAGGTCAATCAAAATAGAAACATGATGGTTGGAAATCATACCTTCCATCTCCACTACTGAATCTTGGTGATTGGCTTGTCTATTATCCAAGGCTGCATAAATTCGTGGCATGCTCCTGGCCACCTTATTGACTATGGTATCTTCCTATATGTTGTAGATGCTCCTATTGTCTTGTTGTCTATGTGGGAAGTCCCTCAACAAATGTTCTTCTCCACATCCCCAACATTTCAATGGTTCTCTCTTTGTAATATCATCCTTTCCTATGGTTGATCCAAATGGTTTATTTCCACTTTGGGATGGAAAATTTTGTTGATACACACTTTTAGTAGGAAGGCTAATCTTTGAGCCTTTCCCAGGGTTCTTAAATATTGAGGGTTTAAACCCATTCTTCCTAAATCCCAATTTGATTTCCTTTTTCCAATATTTATTATGTTATGCCTTGTGCTTGAATTGCTCATAGAAGTACCTTTTATTCCTAATGGTATCTTCTAAGGTCTTAGGTTCATCAAACTCGATTCTATATTGAAGGGATTGAGGTAGTCCAGTAATGAATCACTGTGTATTTGTATTTTCATCATTGATGTAAGGTACATACCTTATCATCTCACGAAATTTGTTGACATACTCATCCATGGTGAGCTGTCCTAACTTGAGTTCATATAACTCCTTAGTGTTTTCATCATAGTACCTCTTATATAGGTACATCATCTTGAAATATTTCTCAAATTGTTTCCATGAAAAATCCTCCTCGTGGATTCCTTTCAGATTTCTAAGTCTTCCCACCATATGGAGGCCTTTCCATTCAAGTTGAAAATGGCTATTCAGGCCTTTACATTTTTAGAATAGTCATGGACTTTGAATTACTTATTTAGGCCAAGTAGCCAAGATTCTGCTTCTTCCCCCTTCTTAATCTCCCCATCAAAAGTGGTCGGATTGGATTTCTTAAAATCTTTAGGGACATGACTCTTGGATCATTTTATCCTTTTTCTTCTCCCTTGAAAGGGTGAACTAGTCCCACTGCTAGACAATTCCTTAGAATTGTCAGTTTCCTCACTAGAGGATTCTTCGGATGAACTCTCGATGTTAGCATGCTTCTTGGCTCCATGTCGAGCCTTATTTGAGGTGCTTATTTTTGTGTTGTTATTTTCAGGTCCATTCTTTTGTATCTCAGGTGGACTTTGTTTTTTCTTAGTATTATGTCCATCCACTTTATTGGTCATTGGTCGTTGCAACTTCCTATGTATGTCTGATAAGATTTGCAACATGACTGCATTAATTTCAATTTGTTTATCCTGTTCTTTTATTAGTATTTCATTTTCTGCCTTACAAATTTGTAATTCTTCTATAAGGATTCTTATAGTTTAAACTAAATATGGAGGGGTTTCCACTACTCTCCTCTTATCAGATTCTTCTTCTCTCTTATGGGAGCTTTCTCCCAACTCATGGTGTGTCACCATTCTTTACATTGCAGTTTTCCTTGCTTTCCACTGACGGTTTGAGTGTTGATAACAACATTTTTTGTTAGTCATCTACCCTCAATTTTATGAACAACACAAGCAATTTTTGTAAGGTAAAATTATCTTCATTATTCCACATTTAACAATAATATGCAGTTCATATTTAAAACATGTAAAAATAGTAGAAAGACTCACTCTTTTCATTAGTAAAGCTTAAATAATATTTTACAGAGGGGTAGGGTAGGTTTCCCTACCCCTTAAAGGTTTCCTATTAGAATTTTGTTCCGCTCTTTCATGAGCCCAATCATTCCAAGTGTTGTTTCCTTCTCTGATACCACTCTGTCACAAACCCAACCTCCTAAGTATTCTTTTAAGGGATGGGAGGATAAATTTTCCTCTTTCCTACAACTCCCTAAATTACTCTAATGAGAACACCATCGTCATGTGCTCACTGAGATCTTTCCAACAATTAAAACCTTTCCCAAAATGAAGCTCTAGTTTGAAAGTTATAGCCTTCCAAAAATTTTGGGGCATCATTGGCCAATGACCATCCCCTTCGCCATGTTTCATCCATGTAGCTTCACCCTTCTCGTACCATCTGACATGGCATGGTCGTGACCTGGGTTTTCATCCCCTAATGATTTCTTAGTTGTTGGTTGCAAGGAGTATCTCTTGGTCTTCACGAATACTAGACCTTCAACCCTCCATCATTCTTGTATAGGTCTATAACATCCTCAAAGACCCAAAGTATCCTTTCACTCCAAAATATATGGTGGGGATCTATCCACCCTTAGATATGATGGTTTATATTCGTCCACACTTAACACATGGTTTAGACTTGGCAAGGGGGGGGGTCCCACACCTAACCCATGACAAATCCCATGATGCCCTATGGATCCATCTAGGCACACTGCATGACCATAGCATATGTGGGCACATCTAATCGAAGTTGGACACTTCAACATGGGAAACTTTGACACTTCGGCACTTCAATGCTTCGAAGTTTAAACCACCTCCCTACATCCTAGATTTTTCCCAGAGTCCTGAAATCTCAAAGTCTTGGACTTCCTTTCCCTGTATATTTTGGCCTTCGTGACAATTTACCACTTGAACCTTATATCTCCTAGAGAAGGACTTCACCAAAGTACTTACTCTGCCTCCCCACCAATTGATTTAGTGGTGGATAAAGGTTCCCAATGGATCCTCAATATACGGTCCACATCAATATTGAATTCCTTCCCTTGATATGATAGTTGGTGGGATTTCTCCACTTTAGGATTTCGCGAGCTCACGACCTTTCCCATTCTTAACCCTTTGAATTCTTGAAGGTTTACTTTCCGGAGAGGTCAAAAAGGGGAGACAACCACTTTTTGTCATTAATATTACCACTTACTATCTCCTTCCACTATACTCGATCTTACGATTGAAAAGGATCCCGAGGGTCCTTATATCTATGGCTCGCGTTACTTTTCAACTTCAACATTCGTGGATTCCGATCGCTTCCAACTCTTTCACGCCCGAAGTGGGTCAACATCGAATGATCGTAACTTGTATCTGATGGTCAGAAAGGGTTATGAAGGAACCTCAGATATATGACTTACGTCTCTTCACAAATTCAAAAGGATTGCAGTGTTGTGAAGTTTTAACATCCTGGAGTCTCGGACCTTTGAAGTCCCAAACCTCATAAATATTAGCTCCTTTTGAGCGTAGAAAAGGGTTCCAGAACCCTATCCATATGGGAATTTTGCAAGCCCCAGAAGGCTACACTCTTAAATCTTATCCCAAATTTGGTTAAGTCCATGGAATTGACCCTTTGGTCCCTTGGAATAATGGTTTGAAGGAAACGCCTTCCATTTTCAGAACTTGAATTCTATAGCAGGAAAAGAGATTTTGATGGATGGATGAGTTTAGAAAAATCCTATAGAGTCTGTCCTGAATCTGTATTCATGGATTTTATCCTGGGTCAGTCTTTCAGAGGATTAGCACATATACATATCAGAGAGAGGGGTCACTCGCTATTTTCCCCAATTTTGTTTAAAATCCATTACTAACTGTCCTCCTTCACTAAACATTATTAAACATAAATCCATTAACATAAGGTGATATTCAAACTTCCAGATCACAAGGAAATAAAAGTTAGTATATTTACCATTCAACAAGATAAAAAAACATGGCATAATTTAGCTCAAGAAAACTAATTTACTAGAAAAAACATTCAATACAATATAAACTCAAAATTTCACTTATTTGAAACTTGGAAATTAGTTGGAAACTGCTAAAAGGGGTTCCCTTTTCCACCCAACCATATGCACAGTTTCTCTTGGAGTATTCCTCCACTGGCCTCCCCCTAGCTAGATCATGATGCCATGAGAAAGATTATACTTTTTCTTAGCAAGGGACAAAGGTTACTCTCCTTTTTCCCACAGGAACCTTACAGTCTAGTTTTCTATCCACCAAGAAAGGGATCCTATCGTGATCTCTCATTCAATCATTGCAGCTATATTTATTATCTTGATTAGAAAACACTTTCCAGACTCTCATGTACCCATAACAAATTATTTCTCAGTTCCCTTGAGAACCAAAGATCCTTGCATGCTCTTATCTTCTTTAGGAATGGTCCTCAGACCCATTCGTGTGTCTCTCTTCTACCCTCTACCCATGATTTTCCTTCCTTTTCTTACCTTACCCAAAAATATTTCATGGGTCAGATCATGAATTTTTTCAGATGGTACTCTGCCCATCTCCTCATTAACTCTTGAGGAAGACTTCCCAACTACCAGCCTCACTGGTAATTAAATTTTTTATGGTCTAGAAGACTGTTATGGGTTTGAGAAATTTATATCCAGCAGAGTGTCGACCTGGAAAGGGTCATCTCAACCATTATTGGTTCCCCTTACCATCCCCTCTCATGCATCATGATCTATAATGGAAACCCTCTTTCAACAGTCATGCCACAATTTCCTTTTATTAATTACCAAAGTGTATACATTACCTTCTATGACAACGTTCAATATTATCTCTCCAACATTCACATGACAAATATGTCTATTGTCTTGTTCAGAATAATAATAATAATTACAATATCGGGGAAATAAGGGTGTTACAGTGAAAATCAGTGGCTACCCACGTATTATGTTGGCTCAAAACAGAGGTTTCCACCTTAGCAATTTTTCTACATCTTTTTGGGTCCTAAACTTTTGGGGCCATTTTGAGGCCCCAAACAACGATTTTTTGACCCTCCATAACCACACTATAGGATTTAGCTAGAGTGTGACAAAAAAAAATATTTCTCAGATAGACCTTTCCAACGAGCTATCGTGCACCCCAAACGGAGATCGTATGCAAAAGTTACGCTCTTGGGAAGTTGATGTATCAACTACCCCCATTGGGGCCCACAAGCCTTTTGGTGTTTCATTTTCTTGGGTTAGGGTTTTGGATTTTATTTATGTTATAAAGGCCTCTCATGTCTCATTATAAACATCATCATCTTCTTGTGAATGAGTGTATCCATCATATCTCTTCTTAGGGATAAGATGCCACAATTCTAGCGAGTTCATTCACTTTGTATTTTTACAGTTTCTATACATTTCTTTCATTAATAAAAATCGTGCATTAATTATCTCTTTGTTTATTGAAAAATCTCTATATATTTCATTGTTATATTTCCTCCTTCATTTCGTTCTCAAAATAATCTGGATCAAGAAAGTAGTTTGTGACGTTATATTATGAAATATTTTCAATCTATTCACAACAGTGGTGTTCATACCAAATTGTTGTTTGCAATTTCATTCAAGTGATGAGAAAAGAACATAAATGTTGCATGAGAATCTTAATATAGAAAAACGATACGAGGAAAAGGCTCTACATCAATGATATGTGAATCCAAAAGAAAGCTCTATTGAACTGAAAATATTTACAAAATATGGCCCCTCAGGATCATTTACAGAGGACACAATCCTCACTACCAAAATCGATCCTCCCCTATTAACCCTTTATCTTATGCTTGTTCCTTTATGATTGAATTCATCCCTTAAATTTTGAAACTTCTAAAAATAAGACTCAAGATAAGGTGATTTAATAGATTTCGATACATCAAATCCTCATGGTGTTTCATCTCTTCGAATATTGAAGTCTTGCCTTGAATTTTGAAACTATTTGCTAATAATAGAGCTTGTAGAAAAACTCATTGGAGAATTAATGTCAAATGTGCTTCCACACATTAGCCTTGGGTGGTATATTCAACAACCTTATTTGCATTCAATATCCCTCCTTGGAAAATGATCTCCATCATTTGGACCCCACCCTCTCCTATACTCGGAATAAATATTGATAGGAGAAGATCCTTGAAGAAGGGAAAATAAATCACAGATTTTTGATGAAATACTTTCAGGAGGGTCTAATTGCTTCCAACCATTCCAATTACCATTAGAGTCCCATTCAGATATGTCAAAAAAAAATTGTTTCCTCATATATTGAGATAATATTTAACATTAGATAATATGGAATACAAGAAAATATATATATTCCCATAATATGATCCTCCCATATATTTATGTGTTTTCCATTACCTGGAACCCAAGATAAATGATCTTGAATAAGGGTTTTTGAAGCTTTATAGATATTTCAGATTGAAAAACCTTTACCATCTAGATTCAAACAATTTAGGTAGTGTTATCTTATAAATCCAAGATATTTTTTATGCAAAGATTATTTCCACCACTCTTTACCTTCAAAAATAGCTCTCCATATATTTTTTGCACCTGACAAATTAATCAACTTGGGGTCCTTTATTCCTAAACCTCTATTTTCCAAAAGAGTTATTACTATTTCCCATTTCACTAAGTGATATTTTTTCCATTGGATTTTCCCCCTTGCAATAAAAATATCATAATTTCTTTCCCAATCTAATTCATTATGCCAATAGGTACTAAAATAATATAGCCTTGAAAAATTGGAAGAGTTGGCCACACAAATTTAATTAAAATTACCTTTCCATCTAGATTAAGTCATTAGGCTCCACACTGTTGCATCTTACTTTTAATATTTTGCACAATGTGATTCCAATCAATAGATTTAGGATGTCCTATTGAAATAGGAATATCCAAATATTTGAAGGATGTTCATCAGTTGATGTTTGTAAATTCCATAATTCTAACAATTATTTGCATTAAAAGAGGAGATACATAGCATCCAAATATATGACTCTTACCACTATTGATTTGTCCATTAGAGGCATTCATTAAGTCATCCAATATCCCCTTGAATCTATATATGATCTATAAATTTCCATGTATATTCCATTGGAACAGTTTATCACCACATATCTTAGAATATTATAAAATCCTTTATTGTGTAGTTTAATACCTTAGATCTTAGATTTATTATTACTAGCTTAGTGCTCAAATTTATGGTAATAACTAAAACTGAAATGAAACAACAAGAAAATGAACACGCCATCCAAACAAATTAATGAAAAATGTGACTTGGGAAACACACTATGGGAGAAAACCTAACTAGAAGGTGAGGCCTATGCTCTGCTCTCTTTTTCTTAGTTAAGAAATGAAAGTACCAATAAAGGGGCACTCACTATGGATTTTACAAGGACAACATGGCTTGGATGGATACTACAAAATATTCTACCTCTTCTATTATGCTTCAATATCCCACTCCTAGATTATCTACTCAACTATGAAACAATAACAATACCAAAAGAATGGAACCCCTTCTCTTCCTAGAGGCCCAGTATTCAACATAGCCTGATAGTCATCTAGGGTTAGGGTTAGGGTTTTTGCATGCCTCAACCCTCAATTAGTGTTATGGTTTTGGACCCTCTAGAATATTCTTGAAATTCCACAAGTAACTAGCCCCACATGTGTGAGTAATGGGGGTTGATGTGGCCTCCACTCAGTACCATGGTGGTCAACAGGGTAAGTCAACTTGTGGGAGGCATAACTTATACATACAAACTTCAGATGAGGGTATTTTCACACCATTGAAAATATTTCAATGTGTATAATAACATCAAATGGATAAGAGTTATTCTCACAAAATGTTGACCCCAAAAAGTGTCATTTGATACCTCAAATGGGATTTGGAAGGTTTTGGACTTCAAATTACCAAACTAGGATGTGCCCCTAAATGGGACATGAAGCAAATTCCTCCATTTTTTTAACCCATAAAGTACCAATATAGATGAAAAATTATATAATGATCCATTTTGGATCAAGATACAATTATTTTTTATGCTCCTCCCATAAGAAAATTATCATTTTCAAATTGGGAATGTTTGATAGTTTTGACTCCTATGGAAATAACAATTCCCTCAAGCCTTCCATCCAACCTTTCTCTCTTCAATATTCCACTTAATAATCATGACATACTAATATATAGTAAATGGGAGAGTGGACATCCTTGATATAGACCTCTAGAGCATTGAAAAAATCTTGTAGGCGTACCATTGACAAGGGAGGGAATCCATGGACTATCTACACATGCTTGTATCCACTTTATTATATATAAATATCCATTATGGATCATACCTCCCCATTTAGGGAGGATTTTGGTCCTAAAAATATTTCATTGAATGAGGTGTGGAAATTTTTCCTCTACCTTCTCTTTGGAGTACCATTTGGCCTTTCCTGGAGGTTTCCCTTTCAAACCTATCTATCAGATTTCATGCTACTATTGTTTAGTATTTCTGGAATTCTTCTACAAAATTGTATCTTCTTCCACCTCTACCTGAGATTTTGGTGCTAAGTCCTCTATGTTAGGTAGTACATTCTCCTTAGATTCTTGATCCAACATGGAAGTCTCCTAGAGTTTCATATTTCCACATTCACTACTAAGTAAATGTGCATATATGGGGGTGACTGAGTCTATAATAATTATCACCCACCTTATCCAATACTTCAAAAGGACCATACCATAGATCCTTGATATTCTTACTAGGACCCTGTAGGCTATGCTTATTTAGATGCAACCAAAATCTTTCTCCCACTTGAATGGTTTTTGAATTTTTTGTTGTTCATGTTAAGCCTTGTACTTTTCCTGTGACTTCTTCAATGTCTCTTGTACTTGCAAATGGATCTTCCTAATATTTTCAACAAAAATTTTGACTTGCAATGTTCCCTCACTCCTCATTTTCCATATACAACATCCAAGGGAGAAGGCATCAAATACCCAAAGCAAGTTTCAAAAGGGGACTTACTGGTAGAAGTGTGGACTACTATGTTATAAGAGTGTTGAATATAGATCAAATTTCCACCCAATGTATTTGGACACTTTTGATTATAACCCCTCAAAAGATGAACCAATGTCATTTTGACTACTTATGTCTGCCCATTTGTTTGTGGATACAAATTTGTAAATCTCTTCAACTTGGTTTCCATCTTCTCCCAAAGTGTAGTCCAAAAGGCACTGAGAAATATGGAATCCCTATCTGAGATGATGCTCCTTAGTATCCCAAAGTGCACCTAGATCTATTCAAAGAACATGTTTAATGATTATTTTCCTTTGATAATATTTTTACAAGGCATAAGAATGGACTTCTTGTTGAACCTGTCAACTACCACAAACATATATTCATGTCCCTTATTGCTTATTGACAAACCACCCATGAAATAAATGTAGATTTTATCACGGGGTCTAGTGGTGATCCATATTGTATAGGGAAAGAAATGAAACACACATAGGAATATAGCATAGAGCACAATAATACAATTAAAATCCAACTTCTATTAATTAATAAAATAGTGGAATATTGTAGAACACAAACTAGCTAGAATGGTGGTAGCTTATCTCTTAAGGGAGAGAGATGTTGGCTATGCTCATTCGCCAAAGATAATGTAAGAGGTTGAAAGAATGACCTTTTAATGTAAATAAATAACTCTAAAGGTCCAAAACCATAATCATAGGAGGTGAAGCACCAAAAGGTGTTTTTGGGCCTTGAGGTGGTTAGTTTCTACATCAACTTCCCTAGGGCACAACATTTGCATGCAATCTCCACTTACAACAAATAGTAGCTCGTTGGAAGTATATAACTAAGGGATACAATATTATGTCATGTTCTAGATGTGTTAGATATTGCAATATACCTCCATTAAAATTATGAATAAAATTTTGATTTCCTCCATTTTTATTACTACATGATGACTTCTAATTAAACAATAATTGGTTTCCTTGACTTTTGCAGTATTCTTAGAAGTGAAAGAAGAGAAATTAAATAGTTGTCCTACATGCAATTTTGTTTTCAATATAAATAAAAATATTTTATAACCTGAAAAGTAAATTGCATCAATGTTGGGCAGAAGCTCCAAGTAATAGAAAATTGTAATTACTAGTATACATAACAAAAATGGTGTCTTTATGAACTATGGATACTCTTAGCAACTAAATAAAACAATGAAAAAACTACCACACTACCTTAATTATATTTAACAAAGCTATGGTTAATCTTTGGTCAGTGGTTCAACATTTATACATATAATGACATGCAAATGAAATTAGAATTTGGCATTTAATTATGGAATGTATACGAGAAACACTTCATGTTGGCACAAGGGCAGACCCAGGGTTCAACGCTTCAACAATGCACCAACAAAACCCTAACTATTGTCCCTTTCAGCAACACCTGCAAAGCAGATGAAGTCTCACCCGAGGTAGAGGTAGGGGGGTTGTAGGACTTAAGTGTCTACAACCAGCTGGGATACATATATGTGATCACAATACTTAACAGAGCACTTAGCCAACAACATGCAGTAGATTATGATCCTCATTCACATCGCAGATTTAACCCTTATTACAAAGCAGCTCAGTAACAACCAAGATCTAATACTTCCATTCACTTAGCACACAATATTAACTCTGATCTAGAATTCATCCACATCATTAATCACTAAGCTACAACATCATATGCATTCATTATACATAACATCAATAACACTAAGAAAATAATCACATAAACAACATCGCACAAAGCATATCAAGACACAGGATATACATGGTTCACCCCAGTGTGGGGCTACGTCCACCAACTTATTCTTCTTCCTTATTTTTCTTCGTTCTCTTTACATTCATCTGTTCCTGTGCACAAAGCCATAGATCCCAACTCCACAGTGGACAAGTGATCTGCGCACAGCGCACTAGATCCACCTTCCTCAAAATCAGTTCAAGGCACAGAGCCAACTCCTTAATAGAATAGAGAACTTACAACTTCTTGCACCAAGAAAAAATCAACCTATCATGCACATAACCACTATTAGTCATGCACTAATTCGAATGCTACTACTACTTCTTACATCGCTTAGCTACTTTTTTATACAATTACAAAAATTCCTAAGAATGGGTAAACCCATGGGCCGACATCCCAAAACCCATTACATAAACTCTAAAATCCCTTTCTTGACCCACAAGCCTGCAAAACAACTGAGATCCTATGATCTCCGCTTCACCTGAGATATCCATCTTTGACCAACCTGTCGAAGTCCCAAAAGTGGCCAAACACAACCAATGTTTCTTCAAAACTTGGTCAAGGGCCAACAGACCCCCAACACTCACCTGTGACTTGTCCCGAGTCACTCAAATCTTGGCAAGGCTACTTCGAAGGCCTCGAGCTTAGCTCGAGCTGCCTCGACTTGTTGCTTCGCTAGAGCCTCCTGCTCAACAAACTCTTGAATTACTTTCTCTGCAACAAGCCCTTCCAGGCGTTGTTCTACCGTTGCAACTACTTGGTCTAGCTGCGAGCCTTGGCCTTCAATTTCTTCAAAAAGCATGCAGGCTTCATCCTGCACCGGCTAGATTCTCTATGTCACCTCCATAAAATTTCTTTGGATGGTATTAACTTGTTGTTGGACTGCGCATTGTTCCTATGATCACTTCATTTTCTCAGCTACAGTAAGCAACTTCATCTACGCTTGCATGGTGGATGCCTGTTGCTTCGCCTCCTAGAGTTGTGCGTCCAGTTTCTTCAGCTCTGGGTATTCTGTAAGGCGCTCATAGGTCTGAGCACTTCGATCACTCAGTTTCTTACACTCTGAGGTGAGTTCCCTGATTCTTTCTACTATGTTCTTGGCATATTCTTCCCTCTGATCATGCACTTCTTTTGGAGTGCTCGGGACTGCTTGGATTTCTAGCTCCATTACTCTTGCTTGAAGCCACTGAATGGCTTCGGTGAGATTCTCCACTTGCATCTCAATTGAATCTGGTTCCTCCTGTGCCAAGCTCGACACAGAGCGAAGTGCTTTAGTCACTGCCTCTTTGACCACAGTCCACTCTGCGAGCATCTGATCTTTTTCTTTCTGCATCTTCACTTTATCCTCCTCGAACATTGCCCTGATGTCATCTTTATCCTGTTGTGCAACTCAAAGTTTCTCTAAGACCTCCTCATTTTCTTACTTCACATCTTTTGTAGCCTTCTCCTTTTCGTCTTGGACTCGATGAAGTCGAGCCTCTATTTCATCTACTAATATTTGTAATTGGGTAGGCTCATACCCCAATTCTGCAATTTGCATTGAAGACACCATAGTAGGGACTGTGCGGCTTGAATGGATAGCTTGTTGTATGTCCTTGAGCTCCTTCTCTATTATGTCATACATAGTTTCTTGCTTTGCTTCATGTCTCTGCAGGATATCCTCTGAGGCATCTTCTACAGTTGTGATGATGAGATTGATATCGTCCACTGTGAGCACATTTTGTGACTAGGGTTTATTGGCTCGGGTCTTCTTCTGTGCTGAGTGTTTCTATGGGGAAACCTTCCTTTTCTTCGATGTTTAGGCTTCTATAAGGGGATCCTCTGACAGTGTAACTTCGCCTTTGTCTTGATTTTCTCATTCTTCCTCTCCTTCTTCTTGGTTCACTTCATCTCCTCCTCCTCCTACAGGTAAGTCCAGCATACTTTCCTCTGAGGATTTTTCCTCCTCATCGGTTTCTATGTTTTTCACTTCCTCCTTTTTCTTATTTTTCTTCTTTTTCTTCTCTCTAGTCTGTCCATCATGTTTGACCCGAGTGACCAGGGGACTTCCGATGATGTCAGGATTGGAGAGATTTGCATATTCTATCAGTACAAGGAACTTTGTTGGTCATTCTTTGGTAATCTCCTCCATGTCTTCATCGGTTAGCTTGTAATAGGACTGAAACTCCTCCTTACATTCATCCCTGGGCGCAGTTATGTAAATAAAGTCTCGATCTACATGGAACTTCGCTAGCATATTGTACTGATGCAAAGTGTTACGTGTCAATGGAACACTTCAGCTGTAAGTAGTAAGCATGGAACACCATGTTCGATTGTCACTGCTTCACCATATCGTTTGTATACCACAAGGTGGAGAAAATTATGGCCAATGGCTCCGATGGTTCAACTTCTAGGAAGGTTTCTCCTTCCGGCATTATCCAAGCGAAAAATGTGATCAATATCAGTAGCCAACTGAAATGAAACTCATATCCTTGATCTTTCACTTCACGGTAGTCCTTTTCCAACTCACTGACGAGGTAACTCACCCAGTTCATCTGCATGCCTTCTACGCACTTCCCTATGAGTTCTACTACAAAGCCAGTGACCTATGTCAGGCGATTATTTCTGATGAGCTTACCAACTATAAGCTAACAAGCTAGGCACACTGTGCCATCCTAGATGGAGGATACCTTATAGCCTCGCTTTCCATTTTCTATATCGCCATAGGCTTCCTTTATGTGTTGCATCAAGGAGCGATCTGAAGTCTTCCCTGGGTAGAACTGGTGAGGGTCCGATCCCTGCATGCTCAGTCTTATGATGAGGTGGATCAGCGTTGGATCCACAGAACCTATCGAGCCAAAAACACCCTCCATGGTAGCACGACATGAGGAGTTTAACGCAAGTGTTAACCTCTTGATGTCGACCGAAGTGGGGGATATTCATTACATTCAAGATCATTGATTGTGTGAGATATTTTATCCATGGTTGGGAGACTATGCACGGATTCTTCCCAGTAGTCTTCATCAAACATCTATGTGGTGCGAGCATCGCATAGTTCTTCATGTCTCTGAGGTTGAAGTCATTGTTCTTCAGTATTAGAGTATGTCCTAACTAAGGTCCAACTACGCATATCCCCTTTGGGATGTACACAGTGATCAGCATGTACTCTAAATCTCACGGGATGTTGTCGCAGTTAACCACGCTAGCCAGAGGCGGGATGTAGTCCATCAAGACCGACGGGATCTTCTTCGCGTTAGTCAGATCATCGTGGTGCTTGCTTCATTTCTCAGCAGTGCGGCCAGAACTTCATCCAGTCGATGTGGATGCTTTCAATCCACCAGTCGACGATGCTTGTATTTCCATAGACATGACTCTCTCAGTCATGAGGTCTACAAGTATTTCTTCCACATACTTCTTTAACGTGCTATGTTTGCCCGACATTCACACTTGTAATAAAATAATTCGAGTAGCCGAACGGACAAGAAAGATACTCAAATGGATGGCAAGGTCTAGAAAGGACAATGCGATATGCAATCAATTCTTTTTTATCTCGAATATCCCAGTTTGCAAAAAGTTGTCCCGGCGCAGCATCCAACGGATTAAATAAGCAATGTCGTAACGAATTCCTCCAACATGAAGGAATGTGTCCATCAATGTGCATTTTTTCATTATGGCACGGTCTCAACAGTCCAACGATGGTATTTCCATAAATAACTGTGTTTCTAGCCATTCTGGAGCATCATTATAACGATTGGGGCGCCTCCAACGGTCATATAGATTCATCGTGGTGAAGTCCCATTCTACATTGTTCTGTTATTTCGGTGAGGTTCAAGTTTTGTAGATTTGTCTCCTATGAAGTCTTTTCTAGAATTTCTCGTAGTTTTTCTAACTTGGCTTTCTTCTTACTGAGCTTCCTTTCCTTATTTTCTGTGATCTGAGTCTTTGGATTCCTCTTTCCATTCTTATTCTTATATGTTATTGGCGTAGTGACTTTGCGTTGTTGATGTTCTTTCAAAGGGTTCAGAGATAATACTTCTTTGCTTACCAGGTCTTGGGTGGACATGCTTTCTTCTTGCATGGATAGGTCCTTCAACCCTTCTTGCGCTCTTTCAAAGTTGACAACTACTTCTCTTTCATTCTACTGCTTCGACTCAACTTCACGTTCTTCTATCAGTCGATCTATTCTTCGAGTGATGAAATCTCTTAGTTCTTGATTTTTATTCTCTACTTGCTTTCTTATGTATTCTTTCTCAATCCAAGTCTTTCCTAATAAAAGTGGGAAAGGGGCATTGTTCTAAACAAACCTAATAACTTCAAAGTCCTCTTCTATAGATGTTTCATGAGAAATCATATGTATATTAGTAACTCTTCCACATAGGGTTATAATATTTCCTTTAAAGAAACCTATCCTTCCTAATGAAGGTATCATAGCAGGATTTCCCAAAATTTCCCAAGTGATTTCTGGCATAATGTTCACATGTCTTTCTTCATCTAATACACAGTCTATGTTGAAGTCTTCTATTATTTCAACTATGTGATGTTTTTCTTTTAGGATCTTTGGTAAATTGATATGTCTATGATCATCCATTTCTACTTTTAACTATATTAACATAGTCTCTGACTCTTTTTCTATATGATTCTCAGTCTCTTGACCTTCTTTATAGTTTTCTTGTCTCTTGTTCCTCTTTTCAACTTTAACAATCATTCTTGGGCAATCCTCAACCTCGTGACCAATAGCTTTACAACAAAGACAAATAGGACCTATACTAGGGAATTATTTAGCAAGATGTCTCGGTCTCCTACAGTTGTAACATAATGCTAATCCTCTCTTTATTTTACACAATCCCTAGCCTCTCCTATACTGGGCACTGGGATCACATTGTTGTACCTACAATCTGTAAAAATTCTTTCAAGGTTCCTACACCCCCTTATTAGTCCAAAAATTATTTCTATGCATAGGAATAATATATCTTTCTCTATTTCTATAAAATTTATTTAGATCAACTCTTTCTTCTAATTGGGCCCTAACATTTAGGTTAGAACAAAATCTATCAAACATACCTAGATTCATACTTTCGAAGAAAAAATTTCCACTTATCTTACCTTTACCCGAGCACAAAACTTTAAGATTTTACCTCCTTCTTTTAGATCCGGTTTCTTTCTTAGCACATATCTTCACAAATCAAGCAGAATATTACACACTACAACAACATATCTACGTATAGAGATTTCTCTTTTCTTCAGTTCCCAGCAAACACAGTTTTAGATCCCGACAATGGAACCATTTGTTGGCATAGGGGTAGACCCAGGGTTCAATGCTTCAACAGCACACCAATAAAACCCTAACTATCGGCCCTTTAGGCAACACCTGCAAAGAATATGAAGTCTCACCCGAGGTAGAGGTAGGGGGGGTTGTAGGACTCAGGTGTCTACAACCAGCTGGGATACAGATCTTTGATCACAATACTTAACAGATCACTTATCCAACAACATGCATTAGATTATGATCCTCATTCACATCGCAAATTTAACCCTTATTACAGAGCAGTGTAGTAACAACCAAGATCTAATAATTCCAATCACTTAGCACATTGTATTAACTTCGATCTAGCATTCATTCACATCATTAATCACTAAGATACAACATCATATGCATTCATTATACATAACATCAACAACAATAAGAAAATAATCACTTAAACAACATCGCACAAAGCATATCAAGACACAAGATATACGTGGTTCACCCAAGTGTGGGGCTACATCCACCAACTTCTTCTTCTTCCTTATTAGTCTTCATTCTGTTTACATTCATCTTCTTCTGTGCACAAAGCCACAGGGACCAACTTTGCAATGGACAGGTGATATGCGGACAGCGCACTAGATCCACCTTCCTCAAAATCAGGTCAAGGCACAGAGCCAACTCCTTAATAGAACAATGCACTTACAACTTCTTGCACCAAGCCAAAATCAACCTATCATGCACATAGCCACTAGTAGTCATGCACTAAGCCGAATGATACTACTACTTCTTACATCACTTAGCTACTTATTTATACAATTACAAAAAGGCCTAAGCATGGGTAAACCCATGGGCGGACATCCCAAAACCCATTACATAAACCCTAAAATCCATTTCTCGGTCCACAAGCCCACAAAACAAGAAATATCTCATGATCTCTACTTCGCCTGATCACTCCATCTTCGACCAGCCTGTCGAAGTCCCAAAAGTGGCCAAACACGACCAATGTGGTCAAGCGCCAACACTCCATAACACTATTATTAATATCAAAATGGTAATTTTAGTTTGATGATTGGATACTTAGATCAAAACTCAATGATACATGGTGCTTAGATCATAACTTGGTGAAGTTAATGTCTAAGAATAGAAATATCTCTACTTGAACTATTATGTTACAAGAAAATTGCAAATTTACTTCACCACATTACAATACTATTGTCTTTCTGGTATATATAAAAAAATATGTTAATTTAGGGAACTTCAATAGAGGAAAATGGAGCAAATAATATGTACAAGGATGAATTAAATGAGTTATTCCATCATATGATATTTTTCAGTTTCAATCTACAACTAACCTCAAACCCAATAGTTCCAGTGACGAATTCCAAACATAAACTTAACATGATATGTGTCAATTCATTTTGGAGTATGAAATGTACATCCCACATAACAAATTGAAAGGTTCAACATATGAAACACTATACTTTGTCCCACTTGAACACAAGGAAGACTCAAAACAAAATCTTTAAAATAAGCATATCCCTATCTCTCGATTATTGTTTGTGTCGATATAAATCTAAATAATAGATATCACGCATTACCATGTGCCATTACAATGATGCTGACAAGTTCAAATAATGTATAGCTTGTAGATAAGAAATTTATGTTTATCAAACTTAGTGTTATTGTCAAAGTGAACCAAAACATGTTCACAAATACAAATTTGCACATAAAATTGCTAGTTTTAGTTCGTAGGTGCAAAATGTAAATCTCACACTTTATGTAGGAATCCACCTTAATACAAAGAAGAAATTGGTTCATTATGTAATGTATCTTGTGGTGAATGTTTTAAACTATAGGAACATCAAACATGAGATTTTTAAGCAACAAGACTAACCCAATCTTCAGAAGTAGAGTATAAATCAAAGGTTGATGTGAGAGATAACTAAGCGCACCGATAACTATAAAACTAATGAATACACATCCATATATGTTAACCTATTCATGAGATAGATTTTACTGAATTATAGAGGTTTATTGTGGCCCCAATTTTTCTTAGATTTGCATATATCTTATTGCTAATGCTCAATAACACACAAGATGCATTTTATGACTAGTTTTTGTACTTCCAACTTCCATTGAATCTGGTGTACTAGTTGAGACCCACAAAACAACAAGAATTCAAATCCATTCAAACCTACATGAGATATAACCTTTTGTGAATATACAAGATCCTTGCACATGTTATGTAAAGGAATTTCAAAATTAAGAAAAGTACAAGTCTGTTCTACAAAATCACCTAAAGCAAAACTATAGTGCCTATAACAACATAGTATTTCATTTTCTTGTTATTTAAAAACAATCATTGGGTTTACACCAATACTCTTTATAGGTATTTCATCTCATACTAAAATATCATAAGGATTTTCTATTGACCAAAAAAATGTCAGTGCATTTCAATGGTGTGTGAGCTTCAGCATAAACACTAAAATATTGTAGGGGACTAATTTTGAAAAAACAATGTGCCAATAAGAACAATCTGATGAGAACAAGAAATCAATTATATTGTCAATCTGCTCACTATAAGTTTCAATAGTGTGCCTCAATCTATCTCTATTCTAGTTTGATGCCACCCTTCTCATAGTTCCCAACATCTTAAATTTGATGCCTAACTGCGTGTATAATGTTATTAGGCCTAAATTGGGCATTGAAGACAACCAATTGATGATTTGGTTCTCCAATACTGATATCATTTTTTATAAGGATTCATGCATTGAGCATTGTGTTATGTTATGAAACACTTAAAAGAAAATGATAATAACTCAAAATTTCAACATAATAAATTTCCATCACTAACAACTAACAATTGGAATATCGACCATCATAGAAAGACATGTAAATTGGGGTGGAATTTGATTAGGAAGGACAAATTTAAATAAATTGTTCCCAAATATAATATGTGAAGCCTCTTCTTCCCATAAATGCAACTTGAGATTTGAATTTCTTTGTTGTAATCCACATGGAATTTGAAGTGTTGAACTAGGAGAGGAGGGTATTGATGAAGGGTGGCCTAAACATGGTTATCCAAACAATCAATTGCATGAAATTTGTAAACCCTTGAACCAAGATTTCATGGATTGAGAGTTGATTTGAAAATACCAAACGAGTTTTGATACCAACTTGATCCTTACATATCTAAAAAATTTGATACTAATTCATCCCAAAGAATACTTAGATGCCAATTAGTTCATATGCAGATACTAAACATCTGACCATATTCAAGACTATAAATAAAGATCACTTGACTATTTGAAAAATATCATGTGAATGTCTTACTTGTCCATAAACCCATAAACTGAGGAATAACTTGAACTGTAAATGAGATAATACAACAGAAAATAAAAGAACTCAAATACACATGTAATTGACATACATCACTGCATCTTCAAAGTCCCTTTAAATAACATGATTGTTCTTCATCATCTCAAAATTCAAAATTACATTACAATATAGCCTTACAAAAACAAAATTTTGAAGACACTTCGAAAATGTGTTGCTCAAATGAAGAAATGGAGTATACTATTAAATTCGTGGTGAAAAATTGCGCAAAATTGATATAAAATACTCAAAATTCCATCAAGGTGACCCTCAACATGCTTTACGATGTTACCTCAATGTCTTGTACCCTCGACACACATTACGAGGAAAAACCTACATTAATTGTGTGTCAGGGTGTGTGCTTGCATTGGAATGTGTGTACAACATTGGGGTGTGTGCCCAATAAATAGGGTGGCCTCCAAAACCTCCTCCACATTTTGTTGCAACTTATTTACTAATTTTAGTGGGAATCTGCAACAAATGTGGATTCATTGGCTCAGTGGTTAAAACCACTCGCTATTATAGCAGAGGTCCAGGTTAAATTCTTCACATGGCATATAATTTGTTATATATATATTGATTTGTTGGTTTTGTTGGTTATATTATATAACATATGGTTATATGTGTTATAACCATATGTTATATATGGTTATAACATATATAATTTAACATAACTCATGCGCATAAGTGTTAAGCTCTCAGGGTTAAGGCTCATGTCGTGTGGTATAAGGTAAGACCAGGGGATGGGGGCTATCCCTCAACCCCTTTCTTTCCCCAAACGAAACTTTAATACAACATAAATATAATATATGGCATATTCATGTTAAGTTCTACCTTGTGGTGTGATGGTTGTTGGAGCTTTGTTAAGACTTAGAGGGTAGGGAGGTCATGGGGTCGATTCCCCCAGAATCCATAATAATTTTACAAAACATAACCAATATTTTCCAATGAGTGGCTTCCACGTGTCATCCTTTCATTGGCTATCCAATGTCATGTGTCATTACATCACTAGACCACTTGGATGCCACTTGCTAACCCGTGTTGCCCAGTCATTTGTACGATCAATTCATTTGGCACCTTGAGCTATGACCACATCACATGTACGATCTTTCCATGTGTTATTGTACATACATGACACGTGTCCTTTTTACCCCTTTGAATTTTGACTTTGACCTGGTTGAATTGAACTTTAATTGTCCATAACTTTTGCATACGAGCTCTAGTTGACGTGTCATTTGCACCGTTGGAAAGCTAATGAAGAGCTCTACAAAATAATTTGTTTTTCATGAACTTTTGAGACAGACAAATTTTGAGCTTTTATGGATCCGTTGGGACCTTTGTGAGCATTCCAGATACTCCTGGACCTCTTTGAGAATTCCTTAGATCCTCCTGGATCACACCTCCCCCCTAAATAACTTTTGGACCTCCAAAATTATAGATATTCAACAACTTAGTGATGATAATTCACTCTTCCATCTTGTTGAATATTTCAGAAGTAAGTATTCATCTTGGGTCTTCGATCTCAGGTACTATATTAGTGCACTTTTGTCTTCTTTTCTGGAATATAGCTCTGACTCTCGCCTCTAGAATTGTAGGTAATATATAGCTCCAGTTTTGGCTGATAAAATCCCTGACAAAAAAAGTCTTGTTCACTAAATCTATGTTATACTTGTACCCTGTATTTCAATATCCACTCCCATCTCCTTCTGCTGAAGATAGTCTATCTCGACCAATATGAAACCAGGTCGAATGTTGATCTATGCTTTTCCCATTTGGACTCCCTGTTATGCTTGATGTATCTGTAGAAGTCCCTAAATGAATACTCTGTCCATTTTCACTTCTACCTTGAAACACAATTATGCTTGTACTATTATCATCAATACTTGATTTGCTTATGTTAAAGGTATACATCTTCACGAACATGACATAATATTTAAAATATGCTTATAGCATGCACCTTCGTATGCCTCTTAAAAGAGGATTATTCATAAATAAAGTGAGAATTATTTTTCCTCACTTGTCCAGTATCATACATCCATATTGCTTGGATAACGAGCACCTGACTCATCACAACCATAATGAATACTGAAACAATATTTTTGACCAATTTAACCATTCCCTTAAATTCACAAACTCTTCCATTCATTGTTTTAGTAGCCAACCATATACCACTTATTAGTAATAAACTGATAAAAAAATTGAATATACAGATGCAAAAGAGAATGAACCATCAACATATATGCCCTTATTAACAGGAACAACATCAACCAAAATACTTGTTCTACTTTCAAATACTGGTTGTAAACCTGGATCCTAGATACTAACATTAGCTAGCATGTGCCCTGAGGTAACAACTATCAAATTCGTCTTCATTTGATGAGATCTCACAATGAACTTAATCCCATCCTTGAAGAGGTTATACTTATTATGTTCCCTATAGAAAATGGCCTTCTTGTCATATAAGTATAGACTTCCCAAAACCATCCTACAAATGTCGAGTGGAACAACATATAACTCTACCTCATCAATGAAACTAGATCTGATCACAAATCGTAACTTTCATTGTTTAGTTACCTATACCTGAGAATTATCACAAATCCAACCCAAAGGATATGGTCTCGGATGAGGCATAGTTTCCAATCCCAAAATCTGAACAAATTTCTCTAAAATAAGATTCACCTATGATACACTATCAACAAGTGTATCAATCTTAGTGCACTTTGAGATAACTTGTAAATGAAACAATTTTTTTCATTTCCTTCCATCAGGGATGTCTCTAGAGTTTGCAGAAGAAGTAAGCAAACTAAAACTTCCAATAAAATATTTACCTTTGATTCCCATAGCTGCAACCTTGGTCTCATCCTCGGAATCTGATCAAAGATCCTGCACTATGGTCATAGTATTCTTATTACCCTTTCTAGGATGAGCCCACTTTAGCTTCAATTTTGGATGCAACTTCCAACAATGCTTCTCATCATGACCTTTCTTATCTCAATGAGGACATGTATGCTTCTTCCTTTATTTACCCTTCGACTGCTTCTCAAAGTTATGTGAATTAATTTTTCCTTTTCCACCAGTTCTCTTGCCCTTATTTTGATCCTCGTACATTTCTTCTACCATAGCCTTCATTACCATGAACACAAAAAAAGATTCCTCTTCAGTACCGAAAGGATTTGGATTAGAAGAATCCTTGTCTTTTGCTGAAGCCATTTCTTTCTTTGAAATTCTTTCCTTGAACCAATCTCAAGAATGTACTATTCAATTATCCTTTACCAAGCTTGATTTTAGACCTTGTAATCATTCGCTTGCAAATAAGCGTCAAAACCAGCTTTGATACCACATGATCTAAAAATACCAAACAAGTTATGATACCAAATTGATCCTTAAATAACAACAAACTATGATACTAATTCAAACCAAAGAATCATTAGATGCCAATTAGTTCATATGCAGATACTAAACATTCGACCAAATTCAGGAATATAAATGAAGATCGCTTGATTATTTGCAAAATATCATGTGAATGTCTTACTTGTCCATAAACCCATAAATTGACGAATAACTTGAACTGTAAATGAGATAATACAACAGAAAATAAAATAAATCAAATACACATGTAATTGACATACATCACTACATCTTCAAAGTCCCTTTAAATAGCATGATTGTTCTTCATCATCTCAAAATTCAAAATTACATTACAATATAGGCTTACAAAAACAAAATTTTGAAGATACTCCAAAAATTCGCTTCTCAAATGCAGAAATGGAGTACACCATTGAATTCCTAATGAAAAATCATGCAAAATTGAAATAAAATACTCAAAATTCCATCAAGGTGACCCCCGAAACTCTTTACATTGTTACCTTAATGCCTTGTACCCTCGACATGCATTACGAGGTGAAAAACCACATTAATTGTGTGTTGAGATGTGTGCCCACATTGGAATGTGCGTACAACATTGGGGTGCATGCCCATTAAATAGGGAAGCCTCCAAAACCTCCTCCACATTTGGCTGCAACGTATTTACTAATTTTAGCGGGAATCTCCGACAAATGTGGAGTTGTTGGTTTAGTGGTTAAAACCACTCGCTATTATAGCAGAGGTCCAAGTTCAATCTTTGCATGGCATATAATTTGTTATATATAGTGATCTGTTGGTTTTTTTGGTTACATTATATGACATATGGTTTTATATATTATAACCATATGTTATATATGGTTATAACATATATCATTTAACATAACTTTCGTGCATAAGTGTTAATCTCCCCAAATTAAGGCTCAGGTTGTGTGGCATAGGGTAAGACCATGAGCTGGGGGCTAGCCCCCAACCCCTTTCTTTCCCCAAAAAAAACTTTAATACAAAATAAATATAATATATATCATATTCATGTTAATTTCTACCTTGTGGTGTGATGGTTGTTGGATATTTTTTAAGAATTAGAGGTTAGGGAGGTCATGGGGTCGATTCCCCAGGAATCCATAATAGTTTTACGCAACATAACCAATATTGGCCAATGAGGGGATTCCATGTGGAAGCCTCTCATTATCTATCCAATGCCATGTGTCATTATATAATTAGACCAATTGGATGTCACTTGTCAACCCATGATTGAACCCCTTGTGTTTCCTAGTCAGATGTACGATCAGTCCACGTGGCACCTTGGGGTGTGGCCACGTCACCTGTACGGTCTTGCCATGTGTCACTATATGGACATGACACATGTCCTTTTTACCCCTTTTACTTTTGACTTCAACCATGTTGACTTGAAAATTGAATGCCCATAACGTTCGAGCTTCATTTGACGCATTGTTGGAAAGCTAACGACGATCTCTACACAATAATGCCCTTTTCACAAACTTTTGAGATGGTCTAATATTGAGATTTTATGGATCTCCTGGGACCTCTGAGAGAATTCTGGATCCTCCTAGACCTCTATGAGCATTCCTTAGATCCTTCTGGATCAAGAGTAGAAGACGGATAATATATAAAACATTTCCCCATGAAGGTCCACAAATATTGTCCACCCAAAATACTAGACCATCAAGAAAAGATACTCAATAATTAAAAAACAAATCTAAAAAATAACCATAGTATAAATACAATATCACAAATATCAAGCACAAAGACCAAATATTGTCTACAATTGTAATCAAAGTCCATATTCTATCCTTTCACAATTACATAGAATAGAGACATACTTTAACAAAATTAAAACATAACATTTAAACCAGAACAAAGATTTTAAAATTTATATGTTGAAATTGCATACCAATGACTAGCTATGTGAGCCATCCAACCATAGGCAATCCATAGTGGATTCCACCCCCTAGCCATGCTATGATACCACCAGGGCAAAGCAGGGATAGAATAACTCTAAAATTTGTTTTCAAACCAGTGTTTTCTACTAATGGTTACTTGATAACAGAGTAACACTACGACACCCACACACTTGTCCCACACAACAGAAGGAGAACCCCTTCTTTACTATACAATACCTCAAAAATTACTCCTCCTCGTGCTATTCAGTGTGTGCATATAATGTCTAGGATTTTATCTTAAACACCCACACACTTGTCCCACACAACACAAGGAGAACCCCTTCTTTACTATACAATACCTCAAAAATTACTCCTTCTCGTGCTATTTAGTGTGTGCATATAATGTCTAGGATGTTATCTTAAATTTTCAGAAACATTCTCCTTGGTTTAGTGGATTTTCCTCAAGGCCTACAAGCTTCCATTCATGGATGATTGGTCTATCATTGGCTTGGCTCTATTTTTCCAATGTATAAACCCTCAAAACTCTCCTTCACACCTTTTTTCCCAGCCTCCTTCTCCCCATTTGAATTCTCCTCATGCATGATGACTAGAGAATTCAAATTTAACTTCTCTTCCTAGTTCCAAGATGTAAGGGAGACAATTTTCTAGTTTGTAGGAAATGGTGGCTTAGATTGAGGAATTTATTTCCTCCACTTCTCTTGACTTTTTTTTTCTTTGAAATTAAAATTTTAAAAGGGTGAGGGTTCAAGGTAGCATAAGGTATATTTTTTAGGCATAAACCCCCCTTAGACCCCATCACCTTTCCCCTCTAGTGGTATCATAGCCTTTGTAGGTGCTCAAACTCAATTGATGTTGATCTTCTTCTTCATTAAATGCAAAATAGACTTACATATTCACAGTACCATGGTATATATGACCCGTGGAGTTAGTGTAGAAAAGTTATAAAGTAATCATGCAAATTAAATAAGTATTTAATTACAAATAATTCCACAAGTAAAATTTGGGATATTACATCTCCTCCCCCTTGGAATAACACCATCATCAATGTTATTTATTGCAACAATGTTTATGGTGAAAACAAAGATGGATATGCCTCTCTAATGGCATCCTCCATCTCCCAAGTCACGTCATTTGGCCCAAAGTGATTCCATTACAATTTTACTTGAGCAATGGCTCGGTTCTGAAACATTATGACATTATTGTCTAGTATGCACAAGGTATTTGGATGGAAATCTCCCTCTAGTTCCACTTGGATAAAATTCCAATCAATAACATGGTTAAAATCTTGCACATATTTTTTAAGAAAAGATACATGAAAAACATTATGTACTTTAATATTTGTAGGCAAAGAAAGTTTATAAGATACTGGTCCCATCCTTTCCAAAATTTCAAATGGTCCACAATATATGCGTGCAAGTTTTGCATGGCTCCAAGCTTCAATGAACTCTTGTGTGGTTTCACTTTAAGATGCACATGCTCGCCAACTTTGAATTATTTATGTGGTTGGTTTCTGTCTGCATAACTCTTATATCTATCTTGGTTTGTATTCAAGTTTTGTTTGATCTTGTTGAGTTCGTGCTCCATGTCTTTTAACATTTCCGGTCCAAGTGTAATTCTATTTATAGGGTTGTCCTAGCTTACAAGTGTATTACACCTTCTGCTATATGGTGCCTCAAAAGGAATCATATTTAAATATGTTTGGTAACCATTCTTGTAGGAAAAGTCTACAAAATAAAGGTATTCTTCCCATTTAATCATTTTATTCATGATGTACATGCGAAAAATTTATTCCAGTATTTGGTTTGTCCTTTTTGTCTACCTATCTGATTTTGGAAGATAGGCAGTGCTGAAATTTAACTATGTTCCCAAGCCTTGAACAATACTTTTCCATAATATCGATGTAGACTTTGAGTCTCTATATAATATGACCATGGTAGGTATTCCATGCAATATGAATATTTCTTTCATGAAAATATCTAAAACATTGACTACTTTAAAAGTGGACTTTATAGGGATGAAGTGAGCATCCTTGCTTAATTTGTCAACTACAACCATGATAGTATCATGTTGTTTTATTTTCTTTGGTAAACCAATGATAAATTCCATGTTGATTACTTTCCATTTCCATTCAGGAATGGGTAAAGTTTGCAACAAACCTTCTAGATGTTTATGTCATTATTTAACTTGTTGAGATTCTAAGCATCTTGCAATATAGTTGGAAATTTCATTTTTAATTTCTGGCCAAAAGTATTGTTTTCTTATTGCAGTAATCATTTTCTAATAACCTAGATGTCTTGAGCAATTTTTCTTGTGAAATTCATCCAAGATAAGTTTCTTTAACTCCTTTGTATCATGAATGTACAATCTATCATTATAGATCACAAATCCTTCTTCAGTGATTTGATAGCCATCGGATTTTTGGTTTGGTGGCTCTTGTTGTAATCCTTATTTTACTTGTATAAAGTACTCATCCTTACACAAGGCTTACTTTATCTTGGAATTCATATCAGATTCAAAAGTGTTGATATCTTCCAAGTGTATAGCCTACATACTCATGTTTAGTATATTTTCTACCTTGTTTTATTTTCCCTTGATGTGTCTGATTTCAAAATCACACTCGTTGATAAATGCTAACCATGTTGCTTGTCTAACATTCAAGTTAGGCTGATCGAAAATATGTTTCAATCCACCGTAGTATGTCAGGAAAACAAATTTTCTATCCATCAAGTAGTGTTGCCACATCTTCAGTGCTTGTATTATGGCTACAAGTTCCAAGTAATGGGTAACATAATTCCTTTAATTCTCCTTCAATTTCCTATATGCATAACTTACCACATGACTATCTTGCATAAGAACTCCACTTAGTACTTATTTACATGTATTTGTACACACTATGAATTCTTGGTTTGGATCAACAATCTTTAGTACCGGTGCATAGGCTAGATGATGCTTCAACTGTGGAAATTTTTCTTCACATTTATTAGACCACACAAACTTTACTCCTTTCATTTGCAAAGAGGTTATGGGACGATCAATTTTTGAAAACCCCTCTATGAATGTTTTGTACTATCCTTCCATTCCCATAAATGACCTTACATCTATCACATTCTTTAGAGTGGGCTAGTTCATAATGGCCTTGATCTTTTGTGGATCAACTGATGTTCCATGATATGATATGATGTGTCCCAAATATTGTATCTTCCTTTGATAGGAATCACATTTACTAAACTTGGCATACAACTAATGTCCTCTTAGTGTTTGGAAAACTAATCTGAGATGATCCTTGTGTTCTTATTCTAATTTAGAGTAGAGAAGGATTTCATTGATGAAGACCAGTACAAACTTATCCATATATTTGTTGAAAACATTGTTCGTGAGACACATGAATGTAGTTGATGCATTAGTAAGTCCAAATGGTACCACCATGAACTCATAATAATTTTACATTGTTATGAAATCGATCTTATGAATATCCTCATTTTTAATCCTAACATGATGATACCTTGATCTCAAGTCAATCTTCAAAAATACTTTTTCTTCGTGTACCTGATCAAACATATCATCAATTCAGGGAAAAGGTTACTTTTTTTTCACTGTCACTTTGTTCAACTATATGTAATCAATGCATAGTCTAAGAGTACCATGTTTTTTCTTCACAAACAGTATAGGTGATCCCCTAGGAGACACACTTGTTCTGATATACCCTTTTTGTAAAAAATCTTGTATTTTCATCTCCAGTTCCATCAAATCGGGTGTACTCATCTTGTATGGAGCTCTTGAAATAGGTACAAAACTAGGCATGAGATCAATTGAGAAATAAATATATATTTTAGGAGGTACACCCGGTATATCTTCTAGAAAGACATACTTAAATTCTTGAAGTATTGGATAGTCTTCAAAATTTGACTCTTTGTTTTATGTTGACTCCAATACATGAACTATATATAACTGGAAACCTTTTATGGCACTCCTTTTTAGCTGTAAGGATGAAATCTATTTGATAGAGATGGTTCTCATAGTACCTTTCACTAAACTTGGATTCCCTTCATCATCTATGCATTCAATGGTCTTATTGTAGCAGTGTAAATTCACTTTATGTGATGTTAGCCAGTCCATGCTAATTAAGGAATCATATGAACCCAAAGGTAAAATATTCAAATTCACCCTTGTGAGTCGTCCATTCATTTCCATTGGAAAATATTCTATCAACTAACTAACATTTATCTTAACTCTTGTATCCAACTAAACTAACCAATATTTCATGTGCTTAATTTTCTAAATCATACATGTCTCAACCATCTTAGGTGCAAGATAGATATGAATAGATTCACGGTGTAATGTCCCTGGCCATCAACCCCACTATTGGGCAACGCTACTATGCGGAAACATTCTCATACTTATATATATATAACATGCATTAAATCAAATTAACACATTTAACTAAACAATACAGAGTAATCACAGGATTACTGCTAACATACAGAAATAATGGAATTAACAATAATTCATAATTGCATTGGAATACATGATAATATTGCAAGCATCACAGACATGCATTTTAATCGAAATTAAACACATATTGATACTTATCTTTGAAAATGTAGTAACTCCACCAACTACGTACATACCTTCCATGAACCTCCCAGCCTTAGACCACGCTCCTCATCACGCTTAGCAGTGGGTCACCCCCGAGCGGGGACCAAGCTCCACCCTGGGAAAGGGAATCCTAGACTAGGTTGAGGTTACAGGAAAACTGCACAGAGCAACCAGAAGGATTCTCTCTAGGATCCTTCTTACTCCCACTACTCATGGACTCTCATTCCCCACATGCTTGTTTCATCCGAGAGTATACACCTTCACAAGCACAATCCATCGGTGCTTCACCTCCCTCTCTAGGTCTCGGCAATAGGCTGGATCAGGAATTCTCAGAGATCCATAGATGGTGTTGGAATCTCTCTGGGAGAAAACCACTTCCCAGTAGACTCTCTCACCTGGAGAGAGATGCTCATAGGACTGAGAACCTGCCTCTTCTACCACGGGCCTGAAAACCTACTTCTTCAACCATTTTCAGCCCAATTCTCATAAGGTGAGGATAACAGCAACACAATTCCACTAGGGAAAAATAGAAGGTAGCAACCCAAAGACAGTTTGGGTATGGACTCAGCTCTATAAGGGTGGATAGGCTAGGCTCACAGGATACATAGGTGACATGGCTCAATCCATGGGTTTGTGACATGGCTCAATCAACACAGAGGTCGAACACAGACTCAAGCAGTTCAGACAGTGGATACATTGGCTTCTCAGGAAAATGTTATGGTTTTCTAGTTTCCAAGTTGTGTGACCAGGAATCAACGCAGAGATCAGACGCAGAGGTAACACAGTTCAGACAAAGGATGCAAGAATGGAGGACGAACCCCCATCATGGCTCAATTCTTGGGTTAAATTACATGTGCCTAGGCCGACACATGTCACCCATGAAGCTACATGCACTCCATCAAGTATGTGTTCCCTTTTTTGCACATGTTGGAGCTGTATGTGTTGCCTATCCCAGAACTTAGGATAAAAACATGTTTTTCATATAGCTTTGGAATAATAATAAATTATTATTCCAAGGACTTAAGCCCCTAAGATTATCCCTTTTTTCCAACCTTTCATCCCCCTTTCCCTTACCCATGTTGTGGAAGCTTAGTCCCCCATCACTCTTTCTGCATAATTACATATACAAAAACAGGCTCCTCGCCTTTAACACTTAGGCTCTCCGGCCTAATAAACACATAAGCCCACCAGCTTATAAATACTTGGCTCACCAGCCTACAAAACATGATTTACAAATCATAAACATGATTACAACAAGGCTCGTCCTTGCGGATATTACAATCCCCTCCCCTTATTTTTATGTTGTCCTCAGTGCAACT
Organism: Picea abies; assembly: GCA_900067695.1. Taxonomy (NCBI): domain Eukaryota; kingdom Viridiplantae; phylum Streptophyta; class Pinopsida; order Pinales; family Pinaceae; genus Picea; species Picea abies. The sequence goes on from CBVK0102745907.1 coordinate 38,142, forward strand.
TTTACACAACATCAGCAATATTTTCAATATATTCAAAAAGATGCGGGTATTATGCCCGCATAGCATCCTCATGTTCCCAAACTGTGTCCTCGGGACCGTACCAGGTCCACTGGACCTTTACAAGCCCTATGGCTTGATTCTAGAGTTTTTTTCTTTTCCAGTCCAATATGCGCACATGATGCACTTGCAGGACACCTTCTTTCTCCACCTAAATCACATTCGAATTGATTACATGATTAGCATCAAGTATATATTTCTTAAGCAATGAAACATGAAACACATTATGTACAGTCATGGATGTAGGTAATGCAAGCATATATGCAACTAGCTCAATCCTTTCTAGGATTTCAAATGGCCTACAAAATCTGGATGCCAACTTGGCGCAGTTTCCCAGCTTCAGGGAACTTATATTAGCTTTCACTTTCAAGAAAACATGCTCTCCCACTTTAATCTCTCTATGGGTTCTGTTTTTATCAGCATAACTTTTCTGCCTGTCTTGGGCAGCTTTCAAATTATGCTTAATTTTTAGCATTTGCTCTTCCATTTCCTTGAGAAACTTTGGCCCAACTACTGCCCTATCAGCTGGATTATCCCAGCTTACTAGAGTATTGCACTTTCTGCCATAAATTTCTTCAAATGGGATCATCTTCAACGATGCTTGATACCCATTGTTGTAGGTGAATTCTACCAAGTGTAGGTAGTCTTCCCATTTTGATGGTTTGTCTATCACATACATCCTCAGTATGTCTTCTATTACTCAATTCACCCACTCTATCTGCCCATCCAACTCAGGATGATAGGCTGTACTGAAGTTCAGATTTGTTCTGAACCCCTTGAATAACCATTTCCAGAAATTTGAGGTAAATTTTGAGTCTATGTCAAACACAATTGTCTTGGGAATTCCATGAAATCATGTTAGTTCCCCCATAAAAATTTTGGCAACATCTGTTGCCTTGTGAGTAGTCTTTAACGGAATAAAATGGGCAGCTTTCATAAGCTTTTCCACCACCACCATGATGGAATCATGTTGCTCGCATGTTCTGGGCAATCCTATGATGAAATCCATTGTCACCACTTCCCACTTCCACTCAAGAATGGGTAAAGGTTGCAGCAATTATGTTGGGTTCTTGTGCTTAGCTTTAACCTTCTGGAACTTGTTGTCCCTTGGTTATGGAAGTATGCAAAGATCAAGGAAGAAAAGGGAGAATGCAAACTTTGCGGCAGACATAGTGACTGTTACTAGGTCGAAGTGAGCAAAGGAGCATTAAAGACGGAGCGAAGTAATTTGTTGAACGAGGAGATCGGGGATGATAGATAAGAAATAAAGAAGGATTGTGGACAACTCAGCAAGTGGAAAAATCCACCATTGGGTGCTTTGGAGCACCCCATGATAAGGAAGGAAAGACAGGCTAGCGAAGCCCTGAAAATATGGGTCAAGTTGACCTAGGGTTTTGGTATCTAGGGTTTTGGACACCTAGGTTTCAGCCTAAGGATGTCGGTGAGCTATTGTAATGTATAAATAGAGGTCTAAAGGACTTGGGATGGGTTGGTGTTATGATTATTGTTGTTTTCTTTGTCATTGTGTGATCAAGCGAGTAGTAGCATGTGAGAAAGAAGTGTTGAGTATGAGAGCCTTCTGGTATTGTAAGATCTTCAGTTGGGTGCGAAGATCAACCCTATAACTGGGTGTACAGGGAGGGAGAGAAAGAGAAGAGAAGAAAGAATATATGCTATCTAAGAGCATAGACAAGAACTGTATGCTTTACCTTAATATATTATAGCACGGTTTTGTGGACGTAGCCCTAGAGAGAGGGTGAACCACGTATATTTTTTGTTGTGTGTTATTGGTATTTTATCTCTATCATTGATATACTATGATTGCATTACTGTTTTAGATATGATAAGTAGATGTGCAGCATAGATCTAAGATGATAAGTGATATATGAACGTTGTGTTGTTTTTGTGTTAGATCAACTTGATATCCCCTTTGGTTGTAGACATCCCTATCCTGCAACCCCCGCATAACTACTTCGGGTGAGACTACATCTACTTCATAGGTGTTGCCGAAAGGACCAGTAGTTATGTCTTGTTGGTGTTCTCTTGGATCCGAATCCTTGGTCTTCCCCTGTGCCAACAAATGGTTATGTTGTCAGGACCAAAATCTTCTTAAGGGAATGTCAAGGTGGTTCCCATCAAAGACAGAGACTCAAAAGTGGATAGAGGATCAAGAAAAGGACTTCGTTGAATCCTAGAACAAGAACCCTAATCTTAGTACAGAGGATTGGTTGGAGAAATATATCTTCACTAATATACACGAAATTTTCTTTGGGGGAATCCATTAGGAGCTATACGAGTGGCTATCTAGATTAGCAGATACCCAGTTCAAGATCTGATCTAGACCTCCTATGGTTTGGATGTCAGAGCTAATCAAGAAGGTCAAAAGAGTTGATAACGTCATATCAGGAGTGGTAGATCACTGGTTCAATAGCACCATTAGAGGGTACATCACAGAGTTTGTTGTTGATGGAGTAGAATCATACAGTGAAGCTGAGAGATACTTCTTCAAGGGACCCAGAGGAAAATGTTTATAATTCCTGAAGTTGAGACTCAAGATGTTATTGCATGAGAAGAACATCTTGAAGATATAGTAGATTGGTCTGTTAAGCCCTAATATTGGCTCATTACCCCTTAATTGGGGCATATTAGATTAGTAATGTTATTTATTAGGGCATATTAGATTAGTAATGT
>CBVK0102745940.1:0-11807 GCA_900067695.1 Picea abies
CGGGACCTGAAACTGTGATTGTTGGGAACTGAAGGAAAGAAAGAAATATTTGTGTGTAGATATATTGCCTTAGTGCACAGTATTCTACTTGACCTGTAAAGCTCTGTGCTAAGAAGAGAAGTCAGATCCGAAGAAAAGAGGTAAGATCTCGAAGCTTTGTGCTCTGGTGAAGGTAAGGATATTGAAATTTTTTATATCTGAAATATTTAAAGGTAAGAATATTGAAATTTTTTAGACCTGGAAGCTTTGTGCTTTGATGAAAGTAAGATTAGTGGAAATTTTTGTTTCAAAAAGTATGGATCTAGGTATGTTTGATAAATTTTGTCCTAGTAGGGCACAACTAGAAGAAATAATATTTGATAAGAATAGTGAAAGATATGTTATACCTATGCATAGAAAGAATGTTTGGACTAACCAGTGGATGCAGGATCCTAGAAAGATTTTTTTGCAGGTTAGATACAATGATCCTAGTGCGCAGTATAGGAAGGGATGGGGATCATTTAAAAGAAAGAGAGGATTAATCCTTTGTTACAGTTGTAGAATACAGAGACATATGGATAAGGAATGCCCTGGTAGAAGACCTAGTTGTCTTTGTTGTAAAGCTATGGAACATGAAGTTTTAGATTTCCCTAGAATGATTTCTAAGCTTGAAAGAATGAATATGAGACAAGAACACCATGAGAAAGGTCAAGACACTAAGACCATGGAAGAACCCTAGAAAGAATCAGAGATTGTACTATTGCAAATAAAAGAAACCCTCAATGACCACCGAAATATCAACTTATCAGAGACCTTCAAAGAAAAAGAATGCATAGAAGCAAGAATAAGAGACTTCGACATAGACTGTGTTCTGGATGAAGAAACACAAGTGAATATCATGACAGAAAGAACTTAGAAAACTATAGGAAAGCCTGCTATGATTCCTTCATTGGGAGGAATAGGATTATTTAGAAGAAAACTGATAACCCTATGTGGAAGGATCACCCAAGTATTTATGAGTGCTCATGGAACTTCGATAGATGAAGAGTTTGAGGTTGTTAAATTTATTGAGAAAATATCCCCATTTTATATATTACTAGGAAAACCTTGGATTGAAAGGGATCAATCCAGAAGGAAAGAAGAAGAAGTCTTAGAGCAGAAGAAACAAGAGTTGAAAGATTTCATGACTAGGAGGATCACACATTTGATTGAAGAACAGAAGAACATGTCAAAGTTATTTAGAACAAGGAACTTAGATGTCAAATTTCGAAGACCACAAGAATAATTACATAAGATTGAAGCACCTACCCCAGATAGAGAAGAAGTATTGCCCCTGAATCCTAGGAAAGAATCTCAACAACACGAAGTTACTATGCCAAGAGGAGATAAGAATCATAATGGAAAGAGGAATAAAGTTACTATGCCAAGAGGAGATAAGAATCATAATGGAAAGAGGAATACCGAGATGAAGCTCACTGGAAAGAAGGCTAGAAAACTAAGTAAAAAGACATCAAAGATTGAAAAGTTACAATAGGTTCCAGAGGAAACTTCGTAGAAGGAAAATTTGCAAAACTGGGACTTCGCTGGGATATCAGAACAATGCCACATGGCACTTCAACAATATAGTCATTGGAAATAGTATAACTGTTAGCCCGATGACCCAAATGGTTAGAACAATAGTTATGGCTAGGGATCTTGCCATCAGACCGTTGGGACCACGCCGTAACAGACATAACTGAATTAATGAAGGCTTCTTGCCCATTGGAGAGATCCATTACCTAGTTATCTACTTATTCCATCGAGCCTTGCACCAAGAACACTTTTTCCAACCGTGATTATCTAAGCCCGCAAATTAGTTGATTTTGCATAGTGATCATCGAGCTATCACCATCCATCCTATTGCATTGAGTAGTTACTTTTCAGAACCAATATATTCAACCATGAGCATGTATGTCCGAAGAACTTAGCGCAGTCGAAGAGTCTGTGAAGGAGGTACTCATCGACCTTATGACTGAAAGAGTAATGTCTGAAAGGTAATGTCTATGGGTGTACAAATTTCATCGACGAGAGGAGTGAAAGCCTCCCTATCAACCGCTCACAGATCCGGGCCATCCCGAGTCGTCACATAAAAGAGTACCAAGCATAGAGATGACCTAGTAAATGCGAAGCTAATCCTGACCATCTTACCTGACTACATCCCGCCTCTGGCCGACACAGTGAGTCGTGATAGTGTGACAAGAGATTTTGATTACACCATGGTTATTACATACCTCCCAAAGGAGATACACACAATTAGAGTGTTGTAGGAAAAGATCACAACGTTGAAGTTCAACGACTTCAACCTAGGAGACCACAAGAACCATAGTATCAAGAACCATAGTATGCTCACCCCATATAAATACTTGACCAAGATGAAGGGGAAGAACTAAAAAATAATCCCCCAGCCGTGGATGATGAACCTAACATAATCCACCCTTTTAAATGTCATGAAGATCCCACATTTTGGACGACACCAGGAGGTTAACGCCTGTGTTAAGATCTTTCTCTCATGCTACCATGGAGGCTACTTATGGCTAGACCGACGTATCACAATCGATCTGACGCTGATCCATAGGATCCCTAGATTGAGCATGCAAGGACCTGACCCGTAGGACTTCTACCCAGGAAAAGATACAGATAATGCCTTAGCACATAAGATCAAGGATACCTACGACGATGTTGAGAAGGGGACGCGAGGATACAAGGTAGCTTCCATCTAGAATGGCGCAGTGTGCCCAGCATGCCAATTAATTGTAGGAAATATTGTGAGAAAGAATAGACCCATGCAGGTCACAGGGTTTGTCGTTGACCTCACTGGGAAATGCATGGAAGGCCTAAAGATGAATTGGGCAAAGTACCTAGTTAACCAACTGGAATTATACTTCCATGAAGCACAAGATCAAGGCTACAAGTTCCACTTTAGTTGGCTCCTAATCCTCATCATGTTTATTGCTTGGGAGATGCCGGAAGGTGTGACCTTCCTGGACATTGATCCGTTCGAGCCACTTGCTGCGAAGTTCACCAAGCTTTGGTACTCGAGCGATATGGGAAAATAGTGGCAGTCAAACACAGTCTTTCACACATATTATCTCCAACTGGAAAGGGCTATTGAAGTTGAACCTCGCATGACACCAAACACCCTACAACGGTTATGACCCCTCATGAAGTTTTGTGCAGATTGACACTTCATCTATATCACTACACGAGAAGATGAGCATAATGAGGAGCTTTAGTCGTACTACAAGCTCACAGAAGAGGACCTCAAGGAGATAACTAAGGACTGGTCAGCATACCTCCTTATCCCCGCTAATCCTACAGAGATGTCTAACCCTAAAATTGATAGCTCAGAGGTCGATCACAAAGAACATGACACACCTAGAACCAACAGAAGGAAGAAGACCAAAGAATTCTAATACTTAAGTAGTGCATCAGAAACGACTGCTTCAGTATCACTTGGTTGAGGGGGTGATGACAAAGTAGAAGAGATAAATGGTAAAGAAGATGAGTAAAAGAAAGACGAAGTAACACCACCTAGAAATGGGGCCGATCCCTTGAAGAAGAGGAAGGTTTCTCCTCTGAAACCCTCTTCCCAGAAGAAATCCAGAGCCACATTGACTAATATGCAGACTGTGCTCACCGTCGATGAATTTGACTTCATCATCGCAGCTGTAAACGACGCCTCGTAGGAAATCTTGTAGAAAAAAGAAGCCAAGTAGGAGGAGATGAACGACATAATTGAGGTTGAACTCCGAGGGGTATAGCAGACCCTTTAGTCCAGTCGCGCAGTGTCAACTACGCCCTTTCCATTGCAAGAAACAGAGTTGGGATATGAGCCAACCCAACTCCACAGACTAGTTGATGCAATCGAAGTTTGCCTTTGTCGTGCATAGGAAGAAATAAAACAAGCCACCCAGGCCTTGAAGCAAGTGCAAGAAGTAGTCGTAGAACAACGTCGAGTTGTGGAGAAGTAGAAGGTTTCTCTCCAGACAAAGTTTGAAGAAGAGAAAGCACATATTCAACAAGAAAAATAACAGTTGCTTGGAGAGAAAATCGAAGTGAAAGAAGAAGTCAAAAGAGCACTTCGCTCTGTGACAGGCTTAGAGACAAAGGAAAAATACTGAGTTGAGCATCAAGTAGAGTAGCTCGCAAAAGATATCCAACAACTACAACAAATAATAACAGACTTAGATCTACGAACAGTTCCCGACACTCCGCAGGATGTTAGGGATCAAAGAGAAGCAACTGCTCGAAGCACAGTTGAGAGAATAAAGGCTCTTACCATGGAATGTAAACAACTAAGTGATCGCAGTGCCTAGAATTATGAGTAACTCAATGAGAATCCATAACTGAAGGAACTGGAGTCACATCTCCAGGAGGCGAAGCAGCAAGAAGAAACAATACAGGTGCATTTGAAGCTCCTGTCAGCTATTGAAAAGATGAAGCGATCCCAAGAACAACGCACTACTCAATAACAGGTCCACACCATTCAAAGCAAATTCATGTAAGTGAATCAAAGGCTCCAACCTATATAGGATGAGGCTTGCCAACTATTCATAGAGATCGAAGGCTGTGGAGCAGAACTGAAGCAAGTCATCACTGCAGCTGAACAACGCTTAGAGGGACCTGTCAATGAAGCTGTTATCCAAGAGTTCGCCGAGTAAGAGACCATGGCACAACAACAGGTCAAAGTAGCTTGAGCCAAGCTTGAGGATTTTGAGACATAATTACCCAGAGCAGAGTGAGTCAGGATGAGTCAAAGGTGAGTGTTGGGGGCCTGTTGGCCCTTGACCAAGTTTTGAGGATCCTTGGTCATGTTTGACCTATTTTTGGGACTTCGATAGGATGTCGAAGGCAGAGCGCAAGCCGAAGCAGATATCATAGGATATTGACCCCTTTCTAAGGATTTTTGGGTTTTGGGCTTATGTAATGGGTATGGGGATGTCAGCCCATGGGTTTACCCATGCTTTGGGTATGGGGATGTCAGCCCATGGGTTTACCCATGCTTAGGCCTATTTTCTAGTGTATAAATATATGTCTAGGCGATGTAAGAGAAGATGAGAAAAAGGCATCTATGTGATGTTGTGCTAAGTGATAAAGTGCTAAGTGTGAATTTAAATTCTTCGTGCATACTGTGTTCAAACTTGCATAGCTAAGTGAAAGTCATCTGTAGTTCTCTATGCACAGACTGTGGAAGGATTTGTGCTATAACTCAAGGAAGGAGTATTTAGCAAGGTGCACAGATATGCTGTCGTTCGTAGAGTTGATTTGGAGGCTTTGTTCTTGTAAGAATATTGAAAGAATCTAATAAAGAAGATGAAGAGTTGGTAGACGTAGCCCCAGGGTGGGGGTGAACCACGTATATCCTGTGCTGTGAATGCTTTGTGCTTTATGACTGTTCTTTTGTTTTTGTGATTCAATGCTTAGTGTAATGTTATATGATAGATGAATATGATATGATGGCTTAGTGATGAATAATGTGGATGAATGCTAGATCTGATCTATGTTGGTATGCTTAGTTCTTGAGTCTATTGAATCTATGTGAATACTGCGTTGATCTTTTATTAGGGTTTTATCTGTGAAGTAGATACTGGTTTAATACTGATGAATCATAATTGCTAAGTGCTCTGTTAAGGTATTACAATCATAGATCTGTGTCCCATCTAAGGTTGCAGACACTGGAGTCCTGCAACCACCCCTGCCTCTACCTCAGGTGAGGCTTCATCTACTTCACAGGTGTTGCTGAAAGGGCTGGTAGTTAGGGTTTTGTTGGTGTGCTATTGTATCATTGAACCCTGGGTCTGCCCCTGTGCTAACACATACCTATGCTCGGTACAAGACATACAAAGAATGGCTGCCAAAAATACATTATGGATCCATGACATGAAATGCAAGAGTATGGCCACTAAAAATACATGGTGGGTCCATGAAAAAAAAGTATCATGGCCATGAGAAGATATAATGTGGATCTATGTGACAATATATATCAAATTCATAAGTGATATACTCCATCAAAACTTAGTAGGCTTGTCCTATATCAATGCAAGACCCCGAACCCAAGGTCTTCATCCCAAACCTCGATGGTACAAATCTACATCATGCGAATAAATGAGCTGATGTCGAGCATGGTAGAAATCGTTTGATTACCCATAGTTGAGGTATACTATTAACATATGCAAGAGGACCCACCAATAATGAAAATGGGCCCCAAGGTACCTAGTACAATCTAACAATCTAACGAGTGTGAATATATGAGTTGATGTCGAACACTTTTAGAATTGATCAATCAAGAGTCAATGATGTAAGCCCATTGTCAATCATGAGTACACTTTCCATTTATGATTACAAGCTCCAAGGTATTAGTTGCTTTCTAGATCCCTATCCCAGATCCCAGATAATGTGTTGAAGTTGATAGGAAGAGATTCGTCGATGAAGGTTGTTCATGTGTCCCCCATCAATCAACATAAAACAAAATACCAAAGGATGTGTTGAAGAGAGAGTATTACTAAGTAACATTGACACAAGACCAAAGGATGTGTTGAAGAGAGAGTATTACTAAGTAACATTGACACAAGGATGGCCAATATAGATGGTCAACAAGACATCAGATGGCTGAATCAAGATTATTTCCATTGAACATATAGGCATGACTCATGAAGGACTTGGAAACATGATTCAATGAGCACCACTTGGTATAATGAAATGATGTAGGAGGCATTGAATAAATCTCCATAATGACCATAATAGTAACCAGTCGAAGGAGTATCAAGACCCAAATTGATGGTACAAATACTAGGCAAGATATAACCCAAACGTAAGACACTGACACAAACATGTGCCATGTTCAAGGGTGACATGACTGATAGCTAATACCTTTTGAAAAAGACACAATATTATTCCCCCCTTTCTCTTTTTTAATTTTTTTCGTTTGTATCCTTCATAGTTTAATGAGTGTGAAAGAGATATAAAAGTGTAGTCAATAGTGTATTTTTTGTTTAGTTTTTAAGAGACCAAAAAAGAGGTAATAGGTTGCTTGAAAGTGTATTTTTAATATAGGGTTTACAAGCTTTAAAAAGAGGTAAACATGTGATCATGTGGCGAGAATGAGTGGCTGAAAAATATGTATCTATGTTCCAAGCTAATGGAATTGACCTAGGAAAAGTTAATGCAATAGGGCACTTGGAAAGTGAGGTCCACTCATAGCATATTTTTTATTCAGAAATAATGGTTACAAAATTGTAGCAAGCTAAATCAAAAGGCAAGGGGTCAAGTGTGACTGCAATAGTGGTAAGTGGGATGAAGTAAAAAAACAATAGAGAAGTAGGCACCAATACATAAGCTACTAGTGCATAAGAAATCATAGAGTAACTTCAGAATGACGGGAACCTTCTTGGGACATGGCCAGGATATAGGTGAAGAAGACAAAATGAGGTTCAACTTCAAGACATGGCAGGTCTAAATGATATTTCCCGTGCCTACAAGTAATTGTAGTATGAGCACCAGATGGAAATTAGGGTGCTAAATAGGGTTCCCATGAAGGGTAGGCACTACCGCCTAAGTTGTGATATGCAATAAAGGATTGGTTATTGTATCAAGTTGACGGGGTCAAACCTAAGGCTTTGTGATGAAAATATGGATGGTTAATAATGAAAATGGAGTTACAAGGAAAAACCTATCCTATATTCCAGTATGAAACATGTACCTCAAGTTCAATGGATGTCGCTATGCTACATAGAGTGTCACCAAGTCCTGTAAAACACATCCATCAATACTAAACTCTGGGTAAATGACAAAGTGATATCTCAAAATAAATTAAATAGTTTTTATATTTTTCAAAATATATAAGTGCAACATAAAATCACTCACACCACACACATGTACAAGGCACCACACACCTAACGCTTTAAGAAAAGTAGAGCCCATTGCTAGGCTCAAACCAAGGATCTTGATTGATACCAATGAAATCCTGAGCTAATGTCGACATCATATGACAGACCATGTTGGGGCATGCCACACAATAATGAATTTATGCAGCCAAATATACTCATCATGAGTGGTTTCGTGAATTGTGAAGGCTCCTTGATGATGCCCATCAAGGCATAAAGGTGGTATTAAAAATTATTCTTCGATGAAAGGGGAAGAAAATAACTTGGTGGCAAGTTCTAAAAAAGATAACCAAGGAAAAAAGGGTCAAGATTAGGAAGTCTATTGGTTTCTTGGGTAAATTCCCCTAGTCCTGGATCAAAATTCATCATGCTAACTCTCGTCGGTTCTGAATCCGAGAGAAATGATTGATGCATCATCTCATCTTGGGGATTATCTATGGAATCCATGACATCTAGGATGGCCTCATCTGAAGGCAACTTAGTATCTGGGAAATCATGTGAACTTAGAGAGTCAATAACCCATGTGGGATGAGTAGGGTGATCACACTCCATGTGAGGATGGAGTTTCTGACTAGTATCGATAGATGTTGATGGGATTGCTGGATAGATAATCTCAACCACAATGAGTGGCATATTAGCTTTGTAAGATTCAATGTCCTTAGGATGAGGAACCACCCAAGGATCAATCAAACTGAGGGATCTACTAGTAGCGGAAGAGATCATATGGATATGAGAAAAATCCATCATGGGAGATGGTGGGGGAAGGGTAAAACTTCCTAAAAGAGATGAATCTTTGAACATCCCTGCACCAACACTTGTGTACGCACTCTGGGAGTTAGACACAAAGGGTATATTGGTACTCGTAGTGGTTCTAGGGACAGGCGTGAAAAACACAAGTTGGTTGATAGTCATGATATGCCTTTGATGGGGGAAATGAAGGACCCTAAAGACAAAAAAGGATACCATGATAATTACATAAAACCAACTATTCCCAAGAAGAAGATTATGTTCTAAAGGGAAATCCATTACTTCCACTTCAATGGAAATGGTTTTTAAACCTAATTCTATAGGCAATGTGGTGAGTATCCCATGAGGGTGAAATTGATGCCCATCGAATTCCTTTAACATCATGTTGGATTAACTAATCTTTAGAGAACCAATGGCTCTCCAACATGAAATGGACATGATGTAGGTTGAGGCTCCCTCGTCGATAACCATGCAGTAAATAATTTTTCCACTCATGATCACTTGTATTTGAAAAGAGATCTGGTGAGAGAGCTTATCTCGACTGGAGTCTAAATCAAATGTAATCACATTCGACTCTGATGAATCTATCCCACCTATGGTAGTTAACAATGCTTTCTGCTGTATCGGGAAACTTTGGAGAAATTCGAGAGCGGACATGGCACATGGTTCTTTAGATAAGTCTTCCACACTACTGTAATTATGGGCATCCTGTGCATTGGGATTATGCATAACTCTACGAAGAACACCCTTCAGGGGGTGAAGCAATATATCAAGCGACAACTTATCTATCTAGAGAGGGCCACCTGGTTGGGTAGAAGATAATGGATCCAAAGAGGATGGACCAACATTAGTAAATTCATAATCACAAGCTCGAGTTTGAAGCAATATCATCTTTTCAAGCTTGAAGACTTGGTCATTCGATGATGCCCCCCATGCTGAGGGGTACTTGTTGTGCCCCCTTGCAGAGGAGTATGATTTGTCATAACCTTTTGTTGGTGCTGGGGAGGAAATGAATTTGTCAGGATAACAAGTTGTTGGGAAAATACCAATGGATTTCATCCATTTTCAGACATTGTTAGGTAGGATATCCTCTACATAGATATTGTAGGGGAATTTCTTCTTCTTTCCCTTAGTGTCTCTGCTAGCAGTGTTTTTGGTTTGGGAAGCTCCCTATCTAGAGTCATTTTTTTTTTTTTTTTTTTTTTTGTTCCTCCAGGTTGCTGAGGATTCTTCGAGTGCCTGGATTGCACCGACTTCACTTTGGAGGTTTGGACAGGATCTGCAACAGTTTGAGTGGTGGGAATAGTGGTGGATGGGTTTGATGCGATGTTTAAATGTCCCACTTTTTGAGCTAACTATCTCACATATGCATTGGAAACATAACCAACCAAACCATTGGCATGGTGTCCTGGGTCAGGCTTGGAATGGTTCATCGATGATCAAGGAACATGTATAATGATATCATATAAGGTTCCTAACTTTAAATAGATCAAGTCAAGATGCTAGGCACACATGATAGATTTTTCTTCGATGACTTCCCCTGACATGCATACGTCCTTGTAAATGAGAGGAAGCAAAGATTTGGTGAACCAATCCATAAGGAGTTGGTCCAGGATGGATGCTCTAATTATCCCGTGATGATTCCGCCACTCATGAACATGGTCCAAGATATGGGTGGAAGTGGTTTTTCATAGAGATGTCAAGAGTTATGTCTCTGTCTCATACCTAATAGGAAAATGGAAGTGTGTTAGAAATGCCATTTCTATTTTAGTAAAGCTTCCATAGGAGACACCTTTTATTTCTATGTACCATTTGGCAGCACCTACGGTCAATATTCTTCTGAAAAGTCTCAACTTAATGCTATTGTCCATCAGAGAGTTATATGAGCACCACTAATAATAGGTCATGATGTGGGTTGAAAGGTATTCTCCAAGATTACCATTGAATTTAGGAATGTCAGAGGGTAACTTGGTAAGAATGGCCGACCCTCCTAGGTGGTGAAGGATGGGGTCGTCTGTCATCAACAATAGATCATGTAAGTCCAATGTCGCCAAGAAAGGAAACAATGTGTTGAAAAATGGATTTTGGGGAGATGGTGTAACATTGTGGGAAACAAAAGGACTTGGAAGTCCCTCCATGTGATATTTTTTGGTGGATTGAATATTTTTGAAAGGGTTATTACTCCCAGGTTGTTGAGGACCAAGGAAAAAAGTGCTTCCTGAAATATTGCTAGTTTTGAGACCATACATGCCTATAGAAGGAGTACTCCCATAGACATAGTTTGGACCATAAGAATGGATCCCTCTAGGACCATACATGCTGCCTAAAGGAGTGAAACTAGAGACAAAAGGTTGACTAAAAAGAGACAAATGATTAGGGTACAAAGAACTGCTGAAAGGTTGGCTAACCCAAGGGGCGTTGACTCCCCCATAAATATTCCCCTCCCTAGGTTTACTAGGATTAGTACCTGACTTGATATTAATGTTCCATCCAAAAGGAAAACCAACATTGGGCACAAACAATCCACCTATAGGAATACTGAAAGAGGAAGGAGTCCACCTCCAATTCTAATGTTATGGATTTGCCCCTTGCTGAAAGAAAATTCAAACATGGGCATCGACAATGATGTGAAGAGATTAGTACTATTGGATGGACCCAAGGTCACCCTATAACATAGAACACCCATGTCTAGACTGAAGAAAAATATGGTTGTGACTTGGTGTTGGATGGAAAGAAAATAGCAATGGTAAGGGGAGGTTGCTGAGGGACATTGTAGCTGTGAAGGGACTCCCCTGTGTAGAGGAAATCCAGCTGGGAAGGCACTTAAAAAAATCATGGAGGTATTGATATTAGTGGGAATAGGGAAAAATATTTCTGTTGCTAGTGGAGTGAAGGAGAGTAACCTTCCCGATCCACTCCTTGACTAGTTGATTCAATTGTAAGAGTCCCCTGGTGGTATCATGGCCTGATATCGGGGTGGAATACTTCTGAAGCAACATAGAAACAAAGCCTATGGTTGGGTGTAAAAGCGCTCACCTATAGTTAGTTGGGATGGATACATCTCATAAATAGATAAGTATTCTTGTGCCCTATTGATCCAGATTTTATAAGTAGAATGAAATGAATACATATTATTAACAGGTGCTTAACACAAAATAA
>CBVK0102746010.1:0-12116 GCA_900067695.1 Picea abies
TTGAACTAATGATCGTCAGGTTTTGAGCTAATGACGATCAATATTTTCACATTTTGAACTAATAACGATCAAGGCCATCAGGTTTTGAACTAATAACGATCAAGATTTTCACATTTTGAACTAATGACGATCAAGACCATCAGGTTTTGAACTAATGACGATTAGGACGATCAAGTTTTGAACTAATGATCGTCAGGTTTTGAACTAATGACAATTAGGATCCGAGTTGACCTTTTTGAACTAATGATCGTCAGGTTTTGAGCTAATGATGATCAAGACGATCGAGATTTGAATTAATGATCGTCAGGTTTTGAACTAATGAAAATCAAGATCCAAATTGACCTTTTTGAACTAAAAATCGTTAGGTTTTGAACTAATGATCGTAAGGTTTTGAACTAATTTTGAACTAATGACGATTCGGATCCGAATTGACCTTTTTGAACCAATGATCGTCAGGGTTTGAACTAATGACGAACATGCTGGCTTTTGAACTGACGATCAAGTTGGCTTTTGAACTAATGACGATTAGGTTGGATTTTGAACTAATGATCGTCAGGTTTTGAACATGCTGGCTTTTAAACTAATGATCGTCAGGTTTTGAACTAATGATGATCAAGTTGGATTTTGAACTAATGATCATCAGGTTTTGAACTAATGACAGTCGGGTTGGCTTTTGAACTAATGACAGTCGGGTTGGCTTTTGAACTAATGATCGTCAGGTTTTGAACTAATGACGATCAAGATCCAAAATGATTTTTTTGAATTAATGATCTTCAAGTTTTGAACTAATGACGATCAAGTTGGCTTTTGAACTAATGACAATTAGGTTGGCTTTTGAACTAATGATCATCAGGTTTTGAACATGTTGGATTTTGAACTAATGATCGTCAGGTTTTGAACTAATGACGATTAGGTTGGATTTTGAACTAATGATCGTCAGGTTTTGAACTAATGATGGTCATGTTGGATTTTGAACTAATGATCATCAGGTTTTGAACTAATGACAGTCAGGTTGGCTTTTGAACCAATGACGACCAGGTTGGATTTTGAACTAATGACGTTCAGGTTTTGAATTAATGACGGCCAGGTTGGCTTGTGAGTTTGAACTAATGATAGTCAGGTTGGATTGTGAGTCAACCAAGCCACACTGTTGTTCTCCCTTAATACAATGACGGTCAAGTTGGCTTGTGTGGCTTGTGAGTCAACCGAGCCAAGCTGTAAACTTAATACAATGATGGTCAAGTTGGCTTGTGTGGCTTGTGAGTCAGCCAAGGGAAATTGTAAACTGTTGGTCTCCCTTGATCCGAATTGACCCTTTTGAACTAATGACAACCAGGTTGGCTTGTGAGTCAGCCAAGCCAAACTGTTGGTCTCCCTTAATACAATGACGATTGGGTTGGCTTGTGAGTCAGCCAAGCCAAACTGTTGTTCTCCCTTAATACGCGGTGAAATGATACTTACAAAATGTTAGCCAATAGATGCCTTATTTTTTTTATGATGTTGCCAAGTTGAGAGTATTTTGGGAGAGTTCCTTTGATCATGCAACAAATGATGTTCATAGATTCGTCAATGATAATTATACTTTGAATGTGAGCATCTCTGGCGAGTTGTACCCCTTTGAGGAGAGCATATTTTCTTGCTTGATTTTTGGTGGTGGAACCCATATTCCATGCATCACTGATTGCAATTTCCTCCATGGGATCAATAATGACTCCTCCCACACATGTTGTCCCAGGGTTTCCTTTAAAAGCACCATCAAAGAATAATAAATAGAAATTCTGTGCCAAAGTCCATTCCCGAAACTTAGTGGGAGGAATGTGAAGTTGCTAGGATGATATGTTTCTAGAGGAAGGGTGAGTTTGATAATTCAAATGAAAATTTTATAGCCACCTCTACTCTAGAATGTCTAAACTTTGAGGGGAGTTTGTTTTTAGCCGACGAGAGTTAAGATATTCCGAGAATTGACCTTTGATAGTCGATATGTGATGCAGGAGCATCGCCTTCAAAGTCAAAGATGCAAGTGTGGAGGCAAATATATGACATCCATCGCCTTCAAAGTCAAAGATGCAAGTGTGGAGGCAAATATATGACATCTCAGCATGTCAGAGTTCAAATCAACAATTAACTCAGGAGTAAATCGAGTTGTTGAGATATTTTGGAAACAACATTTTTTAAATATGTCGTTTTTGTAAAGTCGTATAGGACAGTAAGGAGTTGGAGATATAGAATGTTGACTCTTATTTGGTAATAACTGTTAGTTATTGTAATAGGACAAATTAGGTAACCGCTATGACTTGATAGGATATGTTGCATACAAGATGAGAGAGCTCGTGGATCCAATCCTTAGATAATTGTTGTTGTATTGTAAAATTATTATGAGATAGGGATCAATAGAGTAGAATAGGGTAGAAGAAAGACGCAGTGGAGAAATGCAATGTATGTAATTTGTTTCATGAATGAATAGAACAGACAGAATTGTCCCAAATCTTAGACTGTGTTCATTTTAATGTGTGATTGAATGAATGTTGCATTCTGTGTATGTCGGTTATTTCATTTCGTTCATGTATGATTGTTCGAGAAGTTGATCATATGAGTTTGTGACGAAACTGGATAAGTTTCAATTGCTCCTCTTCTGAAACTCGTATGCAAGGTGTGCATCTCAAATGCAAGGAGTGTGTCAAACGAGTCTTAGATTGAATCAGAAAGAGTTCAGAGAGAGAGCAGAGGAAACTTAGACTAGGTGCAAGGAGTGCATAACGTCAAGAAGCGACCAAGCGTTGAAGAACCAAAATAGAGGAACGCCAGGAGGGCGAGAAAAATTCCTTTTCAAGAAATCCTTCGAACCGAGTTATCGAAATCCCCAAACGCAAGGAGTGCGTGGGAAGTTGAAATCCTTTAAGGATCAAGCTCAGGAGGGATAGCACTTTCATAAGTGTTGACAAGATCCAAGAGTCAGACTCGTAGGAGGAGCAAAGGTTGAAACCTTTGAAGACTGATAAATCTTCTAAGTTGGAAGAAATCAGAAGCTCAGGAGGAAGAGCAACAATGGCTGTTGGATCACAATGCAAAGGATCAACAACCGTCTAATTAGAGCAAGGTGCACGAGCCTTAGTGCTTTGCACATGCAGGGGAGAGAAATTACCAAGGTTTGAGAATTGAGATTTCTGAAGTCCGGAGAGACGAAGTAAAATCTCAATCATCCGATCATCCGATCATCTGAAGCAGATCTGAACCGTCAAATCGTCTGAAGTAAACCTCAAGCGTCAGATCGACCAAGTGAATCTGAGCCATCATATACCACAAATTCAGGAGGAGGCATGTTTGAGACTTGAGACTCTCGAAGCGCAAAGAGTCGGAGAGACGAAGAAAATCTCAAGCGTGGGATCGTCCGAAGTGAATCTGGACCGTCTAATCCAGAAGGGACGTGGCGTGAATCTGTGGACTCTGGGTAGAGTCCCAAAGTAATTCATAGCCATCAGATCAAGATGAGATGTGGCATGAATATGTGGACTCTGGGTAAAGTCCCGAAGTAATTCATAGCCGTCAGATCAGGAGGAGATGTGGCGTGAATCTGTGGACTCTAGGTAAAGTCCTGAAGTAATCCATAACCGTCAAATCTAAGAGAGACATGGCATAGATGCATGCACTCTGGGTAAAGACCTGAAGCAATCCTTGATCGTCAGATCTAGAAGATATATGGCACAAATCTGTGGGCTCCGGGAAAGACCCGAAGTAATCCTCAATCGTCAGATCAAGTGGACACGCGTCAGTGGATTATAGCCTTCAGATAAAATCCATTGGAAAAAAGGGTGAAGTTTGAGATTTGAGATATCAGAAGTCCGGAGACCTGAAGGAGATCTCGACTGTTGATCGAGAAGAGGGCCACATGACCATTGATCTAGTTGAAAGGTCAAACACCCAAAGTAGAAGCAAGGTCGTTGATTTAGGAGGACACGTGTCCACAGATCGTTAACTCTGGAAGATTGACATATGGAGGAAAGCAATTTTGAGACTTGAAAAGTCCAAAGTCCAGAATCATGAAGGAGATCACATCCGTTGATTTAGGAGGGGCAGATCTGGTCTGTGGATTTGAAAAGGGAAGATCTAAAATGCCATTGTGACTGGAGTTCAGACGTGTGCTCTTCCGGTCTGCTGAGGAGCGTAAATACCTAAAGCAATCCTCGATCGTCAGATCCAGAAGATAGATTGCACAAAACTGTGGGCTCCGGGGAAATACCCGAAGTAATCCTCAATCGTCAGATCAAGTGGACACGCGTCAGTGGATTATAGCCTTCAGATAAAATCCATTGGGAAAAATGGTGAAGTTTGAGATTTGAGATCTCAGAAGTCCAGAGACCCGAAGGAGATCTCGACCGTTGATCGAGAAGACAACCACATGACCGTTGATCTAGTTGAAAGGTCAAACATCCAAAGTAGAAGCAGGTCCATTGATTTAGGAGGAAACGTGTTCGCAGATTGTCAACTCCAAAAGATTGACGTATGGAGGAAAGTAGGTTTTGAGACTTGAAAAGTCCGAAGTCCAGAATTGCGAAGGAGATCACATCCGTTGATTTAGGAGGGGTAGATCTGGTCCGTGGATTTGAAAAGGGAAGATTTGAAATGTCAGTTTAGACAGTACCGTCAATATCGGGAGATCGACGATCCCATAGCATTGTGGGGACAGAAGTTGTGTGAACTCTAAAACGTTGAGGGCAAGCCACAATCGAGACCGTGGTTTTGGCAAGAGGGCACATGGAGGCTTGAGGAGAATTGCGGGTCGAAAATTAGTTTGATATCAAATCGCCTTTGGCCACGCCTGCAATCGTGTGGTCACGAGAGGTCATCGCCCAAGGTCACATCAAGAGGGGGCTTATCAAAAAGGGAGCTAATGCCCAATACTATGAGATTTCGCAGGAGAGGGAAAGGGAAGGTTGCGGGTACTATTAAACCTGCACCAAGAAACCAAAAGGGCCTGTGTTTAGATACAGAAGGAGACCATTAAGATTTCAGAGGTTCATTTGACTCAAGAATCGAAGATCCTTGACTAGGAGGTCATGTATCCCTACGGGGGAGTAGGGGTGCTACACCAGGTGGTATCAGAGCTGATATTGAAATTGTTTTTAGACAACAGACAAAAGGAGAAAGGAGGTAAATTGGTATCAATTGTGGTATCAAAAATTAATTTATGTTTGTAGGAACCAGAAGGTGACGCAGTGAAATCATGCCACCCAGAAGGTGTAGAGCGAATGAAGAAATGGAAGAAGAAATGAGGCGACTCTGAATGAGGTTGGACACACAAAGAAGAGCACCAGAAACTAGAGATATCAGTGAATCTGAGAGCGAAGAGATGAGGTCGAAGAAAATGTAGTAGAGGATGTTGCACAAGACCGCTTATTGAAAGTTGTTTCAAGAGTAGGAGCCAGAGCAAGAATAGAGGTACCAATGTATGAAGGCAATTTAGAAGTTGAAGAATTGTTGGATTGGGTATGTGCTATGGACAAATAATTTGATTACAAAGATATCGAAGAAGGCAAGATGGTGAAGCATGCGGTGACAAGATTGAAAGGTCATGCAGTGCTATGGTGGGATGAATTGCAAGCCGAACGCAGGAGCAAGGGTAAGCAAAAAATTAAAAGCTGGGATAGGATGGTAGCCAAGTTGAAATCCAAATTTATCCCGAAAGACTATCAAATCAATATGTTTAGGAGATTGTAGAACCTGATACATAAAAACTTATCAATGAAGGAGTACACTAAGGAATTTTACAGACTAAACATCAGGGCTAGACAGAAAGATAACGAAGGTGAAAAAACAACCAGGTATATCAATGGGTTGAGATATGAAATACAAGAGGAGACTAGTATGATGTATGTTAGTAAATTCGAGTATTATTATCAATCATCCTTTAAAGCTGAAGAGAAATTGGCCAGGAAACACAACCAACGAAACATAGGAGGAAATTCAAGCAGAGGTAAGGGAACCAACAAAGAGAAGTTCTAAAAGCCGAAGCATGAAGCTAACAAACAACATAGTCACCATGAGAAAGGTGGAAGTTATAACAAAGGACAACATGGATGAAGAAACTATTTTTCCATAGGATGAGGAAGAGCCAGAGGAGGTGAAGTTAAATGTTATCCCTGTGGAAAACCAAGGCACAAGTCTTGGGAATGTCCTGAGAAAAAGAAAGAAGGAGGAGGCGAAGCACACGTTGCTGAAGCACATAAACATGTGGAAGAAAAAGCAACAGAAGGAGGAAAGAACCTCATGATGAGGAAAGTTTTATTAAACCAGAGAAGGAGGTAGAGGAACTAGTTCAACGAACAAGTCTGTTCAGAACTCCTTGCAAGACGAAATACAGAGTTTGCAAGGTGATCATAGACAATGGGAGCAATGACAATCTAGTATCCATAGAGATGGTGGAGAAACTGGAGCTGAAGAAAACTTCACATCCAAACCCATACAAGGTATCATGGTTGCAGAAAGGACATCAAGTAATGTCAACAATGCCAAGTTGAATTTAAAATATGAGGTTATAGGGATGAAATATTATGTGATGTAATTCCTATGGATGTCTGCCATATTTTATTGGGGAGACCATGACAGTTTAATAGAAAAGTTATTCATGATGGGAGGAAGAATACCTATACCTTAGAAAAGAATGGTAGGACACATATGTTGTTACCAATAGAAGACAAAGAGCAAAAGAGGGAAGCTAGTTCAAGTATACTTATGATTGGGAAGGAACTCTTGAATGAATTCAAGAGAGAGAAAGAAATACAATTTGTTATAGTATCCTTACAAATACTTCTGTGGAAGATTTTCCTGAAGAAATCCAGGAATTGTTAGAAAACTTTGCTGACATAGTAGTGGATGAGTTACCACACTCATTTCCACCCATTAGGAGTATAAGCCATCATATTGACCTTATTCTAGGAGTTAGTTTACGAAACAAAGCAGCTTATAGGTTGACACATAGGGAGAATGACAAAGTCAAAAATCAAACCCAGGAATTTTTGGATAAAGGTTTAGTCAAGGAAAGTCTAGGCCCATGCGCAGTACCAAATGTGTTAACTCCAAAGAATGATGGAGGATGGAGAATGTGTACAGATTCCAGAGCCATCAACAAGATAACCATTAGGTATATATTCCCTTTACCAAGGATGGATGATTTGATGGATTGTTTGAGTGGAGCAAGATATTTTTCCAAGATAGACTTGAAAAGTGGATATCATCAAATAAGAATGAGAGAGGGACATTAATGGAAAACAACATTCAAGACAAATGAAGGATTGTTTGAATGGTTGGTCATGCCATTTGGGTTGACAAATGCACCAAGCACATTTATGATATTGATGAATGAAGTATTGAAAGACTTCATAGGAAAATTTGTCATAGTATATCTAGATGACATACTAATATTCAGTAAGATAGAGAGAGAACACTTAAGACATCTGACATCAGTGATGGAAAAGTTGCAACATGAAAAATTGTTGATAAATCTAAAGAAAAACTCTTTTATGAAGACATAACTCATATAGTTGGGTTTTTTGATCTCTTCAAATGAATTGAAGATGGATTTGGAAAGGTGAGAGCAATCAAAGAATGGCCATCACCAAGCAACATATTTGAGGTAAGAAGTTTTCATGGGTTAGCGAGTTTTTATAGAAAGTTTATCAGAAATTTTAGTGGTATATGTACACCCATGCTAGACACTACGAAGAAGAAACACAAGTCTTTTAAATGGACAGACGAAGCTGAAAAGAGTTTCAAAGTGTTGAAAAAGAAAATAACAGAACGACCAATTCTGGTCTTACCGGATTTTGGAAAAACATTTCAAGTGAAGTGTGATGCAAGTGGATTAGCTATTGGAGCAGTCTTTAGTCAGGATAATAGGCTAGTTTCTTATTTCAGTGAGAAGATGAATGACACCAAGAAGAAGTATTCCACATATGACAAAGAATTTTATGCAGTGATTCAAGCTTTGAAGAAGTGGAGACACTATATAATTCCTAAATAATTTGTCTTGTACAATGATAACCAAGCTTTGCAGTTTATTACTAGGCAATAAAAGTTGAATCAGAGACATGCTAAATGGGTAGAATTTATGAAATTTTTTACTTTTGTTATTAAACATATTGTTGGAACTGCTAACAAAGTTACAAATGATTTGAGCAGGAGAAGTTTGATTGTACAAGAATTCCAAGTGGAGACATTAGGGTTTGAACACCTCAAGTAAATGTATCGAGAAGATCCAGATTTCAAGGAAGATTATGAGGCATGCAATAATCCTTTGTTGGGAGAAAAATACCCATGGAATAAATGTTTGATCCAGGATGTATTATTATTCAAAGGAAGCCAACTATGCATACCGAAATTATCAATGAGAGATAACCTTCTAAAAGAGAAACACAACAGAGGTTTAGATGGACATTTTGGTCACGATAAGACATTTTCCACAGCTGAGTAATTTGTATTATTGTTCGAGCATGAGGGAAGAGGTGAAAAGGTTTGTGAACAAATGCAAAATTTTTCAGTATGCAAAAGGTAGACAACAAACACTGGTTTGTATCAGCCATTACCAATTCCAAAGAGGTCATGGGATGCAATCAATATGGATTTTGTATTGGGATTGCCTAGAACTCAGAAAGTGAGCGATTCCATATTTGTTGTGGTGGACAAATTTTAAAAAATGGCACATTTCATACCATGCCAAAAAACAAACGATGCTACACATATAGCCAATTTGTTTTTCCAGAGAAGTGGTGAGACTACATGGATTGCCTAGGAGCATAGTCTTAGACAGGGACACCAAATTTTTAGGACACTTTTGGAGGAATCTATGGAAGAGGCTGGGGACAAACTTGTTATTTGGTTCATCATATCACCCTCAGACAGATGGATAGACTGAAGTAGTAAACATGAGTCTAGGAAATTTTTTAAGAAGTGTAGTCACTGAGCAAGGTCGTCAATGTGATCAGATTTTGGCACAAGCAGAATTTGCATTTAACAATTCAGTGAACATAAGCACAGGGGGAATTCCATTTGAAATTGTGTATGGTATATAGCCAAGAGGGATTACAGAGATGAGAGATCTTAATCAAGAAGAGTTCATAAGTGCCGGAGCAGAAGATTTTGCAACAGAAATGCAGAAATTCCATGACAGAGTCAAAGAGCAGCTGCATGACAACAACTTGAAATATAAGAGTAGAGTTGATCAAAAGAGGAGAGAATTTTGATTCAAAGTGGGAGATGAAGTCTTAGCTCATTTGAGTAAAGAGAGGTTTCCAAGGGGAACATATAACAAGTTGAAAATGAATAAAATAGGACCATGTAGGATTCTCAGAAAATTTGCAGCCAATGCTTATGAAATTGAGTTGCCAGACAATGTTGGGATATCACCAATATTCAATGTTGCAGACCTGTATCCTTACAGGAGGGATGAGACATGAGAATCAGATGATCATGAAGAAGTTTAGTGGGAAGAACATTTACCCACAACAGAAAAACCTCAGATGGAGAAAATCATTGAACAAAGAGCTGGAAAGAAGACTAGGAGGAAGACATATCCTGAATATTTAGTGAAGTGGAAAGATAATCCAGTAGAAGATTTAAGCTGGGTCACAGAAACTGATATTTTGAAGCATGAAAAATAGTGCAGGAGCTCATGGACAAGAGTCCATGAAAATTTTAACCAGAGGACTATGATGTAGGAGCATCGCCTTCAAAGTTAAGGATGCAAGCGTGGAGGCAAAGATATGACATCTCAACAAGACATAGTTCAAATCAACAAGTAACTCAGGAGTAAATCGAGTTGTTGAGATATTTTGGAAACAACATTTTTTAAATATGCCATATTTGTAAAGTCGTATAGGACAGTAAGGGGTTGCAGATATAGAGTGTTGACTCTTATTTGGTAATAACTGTTAGTTATTGTAATAAGACAAAGTAGGTAACCTCTATGACTTGATATGATAGGTTGCAGACAGGACGAGAGAGCTCATGGAGGCAGTCCTTAGATAGTTGTTGTTGTATTGTAAAATTATTATGAGATAGGGATCAATAGAGCAAAATAGGGTAGAAGAAATATGCAGTGGAGAATTGCAATATATGTAATTTGTTTCATGAATGAATAGAACAGACAAAATTGTCCCAAATCTTGGACTGTGTTCATTTTAATGTGTGATTGAATGAATGTTTCATTTTGTGTATGTTGGTTATTTCATTTCGTTCATGTATGATTGTTCGAGAAGTTGATCATATGAGTTTGTGATGAAACTGGATAAGTTTCAATTGCTTCTCTTCTGAAACTTGTATGCAAGGTGTGCATCTCGAACGCAAGGAGTGCGTCGACTGAGTCTCAGATTGAATTAGAAAGGGTTCAGAGAGAGAGACAGAGGAAACTTAGACTAGGTTCAAGGAGTGAACAACGTCAAGAAGCGACCAAGCATCGAAGAACCAAAAAAGAGGAACGCCAAGAGGGTGAGAATAATTTATTTTCAAGAAATCCTTTGAACTGAGTTATCGAAATCCCCGAATCCATGGAGTGCGTGGGAAGTCTAAATACTTTAAGGATCAATCTCAGAAGGGATATCACTTTCATAAGTGTTGACGAGATCTAAGAGTTAGACTCATAGGAGGAGCAAAGGTAGAAACCTTTGAAGAATGATAAGTCTTCTAAGATGGAAGAAATCATAAGCTTAGGAGGAGAGACAGTGGCCGTTGGATCATAGTGAAAAGGATCAACAACCGTCTGATTAGAGCAAGGTGCACGAGCCTTAGCGGTTCACACACGCAAGAGAGAGAACTTACCAAGGTTTGAGAATTAAGATTTTCGAAGTCCGGAGAGTCGAAGTAAAATCTCAATCGTCCGATCATCCGAAGCATATATAAACCATCAGATCGTCCGAAGTAAACCTCAAGCGTCGGATCGACTAGGTGAATATGATCCATTAGATACCGCGAGTTCAGGAGGAGGAAAGTTTGAGACTTGAGACTCCCGAAGCGCAAAGAGATGGAGAGCCAAAGAAAATCTCAAGCGTCGAATCGTCCGAAATGAATCTAGACTGTTTGATCCAGAAGGGACGTGGCATGAATCTGTGGACTCCGAGTAAAGTCTCGAAGTAATTCATTACCGTCAGATCAATCCTCCATTTGTGCCATCACTTTTTCTAGCTTCTCCCGAAGTTGAATGATTTCCTCCTGCGATGCATTGAAAGAGTTCTTGACCCACTCTTTTATTTCCCTTTTCAGAAGTATGAGTTTTTACTCCCATATATGCACATGGGATCCAACGATCCATTAAATCCAAATATAGGAGACAAGAGGGAGAAAGGGAGGATTATCCAACCAAAGGGATAGGGCCCAAGTATCTGTCATTCATGAAGGAAATGGAAATAGGCCCATGGTCAGAACTTGCCCAAGGAAGGATAGGGGAAGAGGGTGTGGAGGGATCATTTAGGAAGGAGCTGCTGAGAAGGAAGCGATCTAGGCAGGCTACAATATGACCCAGGCCTGATCTACGATTGGACCAAGTGAATTGGCCCTTGGAGGGAATGGCATCAAATAGATATAAAGAGGAGATTAGGTCATAAAAGTGTTATCAACAAGGATCCTTGACATAGGACCCCCATTTTCCCCAATGATGAATGGTAGAATTAAAATCACCTGTAAAAATAAAGCTTTCCAAAGAACCTTCCTCGAATAGGGATAACATTGAATGCCAACAATCCTATTTTTCATGGTATTCATTAGGAATATAGACATTTACTATTGAGTATACCTTACCCATGGATATATGAACCAAATTGAACAAGAGCTAGTGCAGAGTTTCCAGGATTTCTTCCAACTGAAATTGCCGAGGGTTCCAAAGAGTTCAAAGACCATTTGACACTCCATGAGAGCTCACCGTCAGACCAGAGATGTTTTTATAGAAATATTTTCTTTCATGAAGGACTAAAGTATCCTTCATTTTAGTCTCATAGATTGAGAGGATTTGGGTTTTTTCCATATTTATCAAGTGTCTTGTTGATGCCATTTTTTCTTTGCTTCCCATTCCCCTACAATTCCAGGAGACTAATTTCATTATTTCCCTGAGGGTTTTGAGCCCCCCCCCCCCC
>CBVK0102746014.1:0-19287 GCA_900067695.1 Picea abies
TGATATATACAATATTTTCAATGCTGAATATTTCCCTATGGAAGATGAAGACATGGCAGTGTATCATAACATACAAAGGATCGAAATATATGCCTTTGCTGCACAACCCATGCTCTTTCCCTACAATGATGTTGCGAGGTGGTTATTCTCCCATTTAGATGCAGATATGGCCATAGTGGGTAACGAGGTAAGAGTCTCGATAGCTTCTCTAATTTCGGACAACATTCACATCAGGTACCATATGCAAGGACCTAATCTTTACCTGAATAATCCATTGCTTGAAAAATTTAGAAAGGACCTCCCCAACTTTGTTGAATTAGTAGAGGATTGGTGGGTTGAAGAAAGAGAATTTGCACCAAAGGACATCTAGTCATCCCCGATATAGTATTTCAAGAAACCCTATCAACTACTAGCATCCATGATATGTAGGTTGTATGATGAAGAAACCATCATGCATTTCCAATTAGAATTTATGTCGATGGCATACTGTGTGGTCGAGGTGGGACTACCTTCAATTGAGAACAAATCTTTATGTTCAACATCTTCAAAAATGCTAGAGAGGCTCGAGGACTGAAGAAACCAGATTTTATATGTCCTCCTATTTGGTAGATGTTGTTTGTTCTTCAATAATTTTTCCTGCTATGGTATGGGAATGGAATCCTAGTTTACCACTTATTCATATATATTGTTTTGAGTTGTGGGACATTAATTACAAGAAGTATCTATATGACATATGTGAATATTTTCTAGTACCATTGTTTATTATCATATTCAACCACCACCCTCATATGTTATCTCAAGGATCCATTGTATCCCTTTTAGACATTGGTGACTGGTATGTTGGTGAACATTAAACATATGTTGGGACATTTGGGTGTGCACAAGCCCCACATATCCTCCCTAAGTATTGCCTTATCAAACTATTGGCTAGGGATATTTCTTATCAAACTGTGGGGGAGGCAATAACTTCATTTTATCAAACTATGGGGGAGGCAATAACTTCATTTTTGGCTACAATCTCTAAGAGACTCTGGCCCAGGTTCCCAATAAAGGTGGGAAGATTCACATTGATGAATGTTCCACATGCCCAAAAGGAAGCTACAACCATGAAATAAATATGTGTAAGCATAGGATAGCCCAGAGGACATCATCAAAGAGGGATTGTAAGAGAACATGTTAATTTTGTGGGGTTGGTACACCTTGTTGCACATGATGTGAATATTGTTAGGTTAAACTTGACTCTGTAAAAGAGTCAAAGTTGTTAGGTCAACAATGGTGGTTTCAGCCACATGGTTTTGGTAGCCCATGGTTTTAGAGCCCATGGATTGCATGTAATAAATCCTTTAAAAGGTTGGTGATACTCCATTGTAATGTGTCAGGATATGAAATCCTTTAAAAGGTTGGTGATACTCCATTGTAATGTGTCAGGATATGAGTGGTGAAGGCTCACTTGGCCAGGGTGGAGGTTGGCAGGCTTGGTCGGGTTTGGCCAAGGAAACAATAGATCTATTGGTTTGTTTTTCCTTGTTTGGGTTTTCCAGGATAAATCTCTTGTGTGATTTATGTGTTGTTGTTATGTCTTGGTTATTTAATTTCTCTCGCATGTTTATTTTTAATATGGTATCAAAGCCTGGTCAACCTAGACTCTCTCATGAGAGTGATCGAAGAATGACTATGAACTTCTTTAGGTTCTGGATATTTTCACCTTGGGCACATGTGTCATGATCGGGATGGAGATTGATGTGAACAAGTGTGGCCGAGTGACCTAGTTCATGAAGGCACTGGTCAATCTGCTCATAGGGTGCAGAAG
Source organism: Picea abies (assembly GCA_900067695.1). Lineage (NCBI taxonomy): Eukaryota > Viridiplantae > Streptophyta > Pinopsida > Pinales > Pinaceae > Picea > Picea abies. The sequence continues at coordinate 1,811 of CBVK0102746014.1, forward strand.
TGAATCATGGTGAAATCGTGGTGGTAACGAATTTACGTTGAGTAGTCGAGCCGGGGAGCAGGAACGATAAAACAAAAGTCGTGGACGTTGTTGTAAGGCCACTGCAGGGGTTTGCTAAAGATAGCATGCACTCATAGCGTAGAGATCATCTACAGAGGAAGAAGACTAAGCCAGGAGCCGAGAGAGGTCACATGGCCAAGAAGTCATGGGTTGATCATATAGAGATAGTGCTCGATGACATGTTCTGCGGGTTAGCATTGAAAAACGATGTGTAGGGCGGGGACGCAGGCATGGGTTTATGGTTCGATTCCAGGAAAAATGATTTCCCTTGGTAGTTGGGGAACGAAGCACATGAAGTATGAGTGCCCAAACATGATCCCCAATGGGGGATTCAATCATTTTCCTGTGCACAGAGATGGCAGGTTATGCTTGTCCGCAGTGAAATTCACATTCTGCGACCCTAACACCCGACATAGTGAAGAGAGGCCATGACATCTAGTTTGTGTTCATGTTGTTGGGGTTACATTGGGACCTAGAGGTTGTAATGTTGATTTATATGGTAGTATGGTTATTGTGGCCACCCATGGAAACAAAGAGGTTTCATGTTAATATGGTTGAGTCTGACATCGTCAAAGGATATTCAAGATATTCAAGTAGAGGGGTGTCTGGATCTCAAGAGAATATAAGGATTGAGTTAGCTGGAACAATTGAAATATCTACATTTCAAAAAAAAAATTATGTTCTTTCTCACCGGTTGGGATGGGATTAATCTCTATCATGTAAGATTCACTGATCGAAGGTCGTCATGATTGCAAGATGTTCATAGAATGGGTTGCTAGAGGAGGTAATGGGGTTCAATAATTGTAATAAGGTCGTGGATCTTGGTGGCTAGCATTAACTAGTATGTGATGTTGACCAACACTTGTAAACGAGGCAACATGTGTAAAGCACTAACTGTTGATGGGGTCAATTAGATTCAAGGTGATGGAAGAGATTATGGTGGATGAAGAACAAAAAGATGAAGCAAAGGATGGAATCTATGAAGGTGAGAGGATGGTGACATAACAACAAAAGTAAAAAAATTATTATAGAGTTGAAAATATTTAATGCATGTAAATGGGCATACAACTGTAAGACTTGATTAGGCATGTGTACCCCTGGTAAATTTCCATTAAATTTTAGACGTAGAACTAAGTGATAGGGGGTATGCGTCATATTCCTAGATACCTTAGTTATAAACCTTGAGGGGGGTAGGGTCTAGACGTGACTCACTTGATAGTTTGGCTAGATTTGGTCATGGAAAAACCCAAGTCAAGTTTAAAGGGGTGAATGTTAGGTTAAACTTGAATCAATAAAAGGGTCAAAGTTGTTAGGTCAACACTGGTGTTTTCAGGCACATGGTTTTGGTATCCTATGGTTTAATGGCCCATGGATTGCATGTAATAAATCCTTTAAAAGGTTGGTGATACTCCATTGTAATGTGCCAAGATATGAGTGGTGAAGGCTCACTTGGTTGGGGCTAGGAGGTTGGTCGGCTTGGCCAGGTTTATCCAAGGAACCAATAGATCTATTGGTTGGTTTTTGCCGGTTTGGGTTTTCCAGGATAAATCTCATGTGTGATTTATGTGTTTTTGTTATGTCTTGGCTATTTTATTTTTCTCACATGTTTATTTTTTAATAAATGTTTCATAGGAACTCTTCAAAGGGGCCCTAATATTTGAGGAGGTATAAAACATGGTACCAGATGAACCAGGAAAAGAGAGATTAAACAAACAAGAGGAAGGAAGAAGGAAGATAGCCAAGGAATAGTTCGTAATAATTTTGTCTAGGGACAAGGAAAAAAAAGAGGAAAGAAATGTTGCAGAGGCAAGGAAAGAAGAAGAAATATTTAATAAATCTATGAAGGTTGAAGAAAAAATCAAGAAAAAGGAAAAAACAACTCAAAAGGTTGTTTAAGAAGACAAGAAAAGAGTTGAGCTAGAAGAAAAGAAAAATAATGAAGTTGAGAAAATGAAAAGAGTAGAGTTAGAAGAATAAAATTAAAAAGGAAGATGCAACCCAAAGGTAAGTAGAAGAAGAAATGAAGAAAAAGGAAGAAGAAAATAAAAGGATTGTTAAAGCCGAGAAAAAAAAATAGGAGAAAGAAATCCAAAAAATTGCAAAGGTAGAACAAAAGAAAAGGGATGAAGAAGAAAAGTGATTTAGGAGGATCCAAGAATGCTCACAGAGGTCCAGGAGTTTTTGGAATGCTCACCGAGGTCCATAAGGGATCATAAATGCTCAAAATTTGATCATCACAAATTCTCTTTAAAATGACATCAATGCGTAGAGATCGTCGCAATATTTCCAACGACGCAAACAACACCTCAAACAGAGCTCATAAGAAAAAGATATGGTTGATCAAAGTTTAGGTCAAACTGGGCAAAAGTCAACCTTGAAGAGATACGTGGTAGGCTCTTAGAGATATACATGGTAGGATCAGAGGTTGACAAGTGACAACTCTAGGTATTGAAAAGTGGCAGCTGACTCAGCATCTGTGCAATCCAAGTGGTCCAATCAAAGGTTGACAAGTGGCACATGTGGTCTAGTGATATTATGACATGTGGCACATGCTAGCCAATGAGAGGCTGCGACATGGAAATCCATTATTGGACAATAATGGTTTGGTTATGTAAAATATTATGGATTCCATGGGAATCAACCCCATGACCTCCGTAACCTCCACTCTTTAACAAATCCCTCCATACCAACACACCACATGTTACCACTTGATGGCTATTTGGCATATTATTTATTTAAGTTTGTATTAAAAGTAAAGTGCGTGGCCAAAGGGTCGACAAACTAAGCCCTCGACCCTTGTCCCTTGGTATTATTACATGCTATATGATCTAAACCATAACTTGGGGGCAGTTTAATTAAAATTAAACACATAATGATACTTATCTTTGAAACTGTAGTAAATCCACCAACTATGTGCATACCTTCCACAAACCTCCCAACCTTAGACCACGCTACTCATCATGCTCAACAGTGGGTCACCCCTAAGCTGGGACTAAGATCCACCCAAGGCAAGCGAATCCTAGACTAGGATGACATTATAGGAAAACCGCACAAAGTAACCAGAAGGATTCTCTCCAGGAGCCTTCTTACGCCCACTACTCACGAACTCTCATTCCCCACATGCCTGTTCCACCCGGGAGTATACACCTTCACAAGCACAATCCATCGGTGCTTCACCTCCCTCTCTGGGTCTCAGCAACAGGCCAGATCAGGAATTCTCAGAGCTCCGTAGCTGGTGCTGGACTCTCTCTGAGAGAAAACCACTTCCTAGCATACTCTCTCACCTGGAGAGAGCTGCTCATAGGCTTGACAACCTACCTCTTCAAACACGGGCCTGACAACCCGATTCTTTAGCCACTTTCGACTCAGTTCCAACAAGGTACGGGTGACAACAACGATAACTAGTCAACACCACTCAGGAAAATAGAAGGTTGCAACCCAAAAAAGGTTCGGGTACAGACTCGGCTATGCAATGTGGCTGAACTAGGTTCACAGGAAACACATGAGACATAGATCAATCCATGGGTTTTCCACTGGATTTCAGGGTGTGAGACAAGGAATCAACACAGAATTCGAACACAGACTCCAACGGTTCAGACGGAGGATGCATCGTCTTCTCAGGAAAAACATCACAGGTTGGCCTCACGATTTCAGGTTTCAAAGCTGCGTGAGGTATGAATGCAGAGATCAAATGCAGAGGTAACATGGTTTAGACAACGGATGCAAGAATGGAGGACGAACCCCCATCATGACTCAATTCTTGGGATAAATTGCATGTGCCTGGGTCGACACATGTCGCCCATGAAACTACATGCACTCCATAAAGTATGCGTTCCCTTTTCCAGGAACTTAGGACAAAAGTATACCTTTCAAACCACTTTGGAATAATAATAAATTATTATCTCAAGGACTTAATCCCCTAAGCTTAGCCCCTCTTTCCAACCTTTCAACCCCCTTTTCCCTTACTCACTCTGTGGAAGCTTAGTCCCCCATCACTCTTTCTTCATGGTCGGTCTTCACGCAATGATGTTTAATCTTTATTAATGTTCGACATAATTACATATACAAAAACATGCTCCTGGCCTTTAACACTTAGGCTCTCTGACCTAATAAACACATAAGCCCACTAGCTTATCAATACTCAACTCACCAGCCTACAAAACATTATTTACAATTCATAAACATGATTACAATTCATAAGCATGATTACAACAGGGCTCGTCCTTGGGGATATTACAATCGTCTCCCCTTATTTTCAAAATCTTAAAAAATATGCGGATATTCTGCTTGCATAGCATATTCATGTTCCCAAGTCGTGTCCTCAGGACCGTACCAGGTCCACTGGACCTTTACAATCCTTATGGTTGGATTCCAGAGTTGTTTTCTTTTCCGTTCCAATATGCACACATGATGCACTTGCAGGACACCTTCTTGTTCCACCTGAATCAAATTCCAATCAATTACATGATTAGGATCATGTATATATTTCTTAAGAAATGAAACATGAAACACATTATGTACAGTCATGGATGTAGGTAATGGAAGCATATATGCAACTGGCCCAATCCTTTCTAGGATTTCAAATGGCCCACAAAATCTGGCTGCCAACTTGGCACAATTTCCTAGCTTCAAGGAACTTCTATTGGCTTCCACTTTCAGGAAAACATGGTCGCCCACTTTAAACTCTTTGTGGGTTATGTTTTTATCAGCATAACTTTTCTGCCTGTCTTGGGTGGCTTTCAAATTCTTTTTAATTTTTAGCATCTGTTCTTCCATTTCTTTGAGAAACTCTGTCCCAACTACTGCCCTATCAACTGGATTATCCCAACTTACTGGACTATTGCACTTTCTACCATAAATTGCTTCAAATGGGCTCATTTTCAACGATGCTTGATACCCATTATTGTAGGTGAATTCTACCAAGTGTAGGTAGTCTTCCCATTTAGATGGTTTGTCCATCACATACATCCTTAGTATGTTTTATATCACTTGATTCACCCACTCTGTCTGCCCATCAGACTCAGGATGATAGGTTGTGCTAAAGTTCAGATTCATTCCAAACCCCTTGAATAACCCTTTCCAGAAATTTGAGGTAAATTTTGGGTCTCTGTCAGACACAATTGTCTTGGGAATTCCGTGCAATCATGCCACTTCCTTCATAAAGATGTCAGAAAATTCCACTACCTTGTGAGTAGTTTTTAACGTAATGAAATGGGCATCTTTCATAAGCTTGTCCACCACCACCATGATTGAGTCATGTTTCTTTCCTATTCTGGGCAATCCTATGATGAAATCCATTATCACTACCTCCCACTTCCACTCAGGAATGGGTAAAGGCTGCAACAACCCTGCTGGGTGCTTGTGCTCAGCTTTAACCTTCTAGCACTCCATACATCTGACAATGTATTCAACAATCTCTTTCGTCATACATGGCCAAAATTAATGGCTCTTGACTGCTGCCACAATTTTCTGATATCCAGGGTGCCCAACACAAGGCACATTATGCATTTCATTCAAAACCATAAGTTTCAAGTCCTAGACATTAGGTACATAAATTATGTTCTTGTACAAAAGTGTTTCATCAGTTTCCAATTTATAATTCTCCACTTTCTGTGGCATCTTACCTTGCTGTAGCTTTGCTACCAAATCCCTGTACTGCAAATATGTATTTGCAACCTCCAAAATTGTGCTTTTAATATCAGTTCGGTACATGCTAATGGTTGTAGCATGCAATTCATGCACTCTCCTACTGATTGCATCAACCACTTTGTTCTCTTTTCCTTTGATATGCTTGATATCAAGGTCATATTCAGAAAGAAACTCCAACCACCTACTCTGCCAACCATTCAAGGTTGGTTGATCAAACAAATACTTCAGACCATTATGGTTTGTCCTTAGCTCAAACCTCTTTCCCATGAGGTAATGCCTCCATTTCTTTAGAGCGTGAACGATAGATGCCAACTCTAAATCATAAGTTGCGTAGTTCTTTTCGTGCTCTTTCAACTTCCTGGATTCATAACATATTACGAATCCATTCTGACTGAGGACTCCTCCCAGTCCTTCTTTGCATGCATCTGTGAACACCACAAAATCTTCTTTCGGATCTGCAATCCTCAGGATTGGAGCACTGGTTAATAGTTGCTTCAATTGCTGGAAGCTTTTCTCACATTCCTTTGTCCACTGGAATTTCTTCTCCTTCCTTTGCAAGGAAGTGATAGGGTGAACTATCCTCGAGAACCTTGTGATAAACCTTTTGTAATAACCAACTAGACCCATAAAGGATCGGACTTTCGTCACGTTCTTTGGTGCCGACCATTCTCTAATGACCTCAATCTTCTCAGGATCTACAACTATCCCATCCTTTGAAATAATATGCCCCAAGTAATGGATTTGCTCCTGATAAAACGAGCACTTGCTCAACTTGGCATACAGCTGGTGTGCTCTTAGCACCTGCATCACCATCCTCAGATGTTGTTCATGCTCTTCCTCCGACTTGGAATACACCATAATGTCATCCAGGAAGACTATGACAAACTTGTCTAGATAGTCCCTGAATACACCATTCATCAGGCACAAAAAAACAACCGGTGCATTCGACAGCCCAAACGGCACCACTGTGATCTCATAATGACCATACCTTATTCTAAAGGCGGTCTTGCTGATGTCTTCATACTTTATCCTTACCTAGTGATATCCCAACCTGAGGTCTATCTTCGAAAATATCTTTGCATCCTTCAACTGATCGAAGAGGTCATCAATCCTTGGCAGAGGATATTTGTTCTTTGCAATTACTTTGTTCAATTGTATGAAATCAATACACAATCTCAGTGTCCTATCCTTCTTCTTCACGAACAGGACCGGGGCACCCCAAGGTGACACGCGTGCGCATATATAACCCTTCTTAAGAATATCTTCAAGCTGCAATTGCAACTCTTTCATCTCTAGCATACTCATTCTGTGAGGAGCTTTCGACACTAGAGCTGCTCCAGGCATCAATTTTACAGAGAAGTCAATATCTCTTTTCGGAGGTAGTCCAAATACCTCCTAAAATACATCTTCAAAATCCTTTAGTACCACATGATCTCCAATCTTTGAGACCTCATCCTTAGATTCTTCCTCCACATGGGCTACAAATAATTGACAACCTTTCCTGTAGCACTTCTTTAGCTGCATTGCTGAGATTTCTCTAATAGCAACAACTCTGGGAATTCCTTGGACTGTTTTCCAATTTCATTCCTCCTCCAAGCAAATGAATTCCTTGTTACGACAGTCCAGGATGGCATGGTGTTGGTCCAACCAGTCCATCCCAACTAGAAATTCATAAGAACCTAAAGGTAGAATGTTCAATTCAGCCTTTTTGCTCATTCCATTCATGTCCATTGGACAAGACTTAACTAACTCAGTGACTTTCTTCTTGGTTCCTGTAGCCAGCTTCACTAACCAAGACTTTTCATGTTTGCTTCTCGACAATTGCAAACTCTCCACACTCTAGGATTTATATAACTATGGCTAGCCCCTGAATCAATTAAAATAGTAAAGGCATGGTTGTTGATCATACCTTCCACTTCAATCATGTGCGACTGATATTCAACTTGCTTGTTGTCCAGGGCTGCGTAGATATTTGACATTCTACTGCCCTTGTCCTCCACTGTTTTAGCTTGCTGAACATTATGGACAAATCTCACTTTTCCATTTTTGTGGGGACAATCTCTGAACTTGTGGTTCCCCTGACAACCCCAACACTGAATGGGCGCCTGCCTTGGCCTTTGTTCCCCTACTTCAGCCATTCTCGTCTCTCTAAACGATGGTCGTCCTTGAGGATTGTTTCTAAAAAAGGGTGGCTTAGTTCCCTTCTTCCTCTGAACCATCTGGAATTTCTTCTTGTCTTCCCAAGCCTTCCGAAAGGTAGGCTTCTCTCTTTGTTGCTCATATAAGCATTTCTCTCTTCTTATAGTTTCTTACATAGTCTTAGGATCATCATACTAAATCTTGTCACCAATGGAAGGTGGAAATCCACTTAGATACCTATGAATCTTGACAGTCTCATCCTTGATGAACGAAACATACTTCAACAATTCCAAAAATCTTCGTTGGTATTCATCAATGGTCATGCTGCCCAACTTGAGTTCAAAGAACTCTTTCATCTTTCTGTCATAATATCTCTTATTCAAGTATTTATTCTCGAAATACCTCTTGAATTATTTCCAAGTGATATCTTTCTCTCTAATGTGCTGCACCTACACAAGTTGATCCCACCACATGGATGCTTTTCCTTTTAGTTGATACATCACAATTCTTACTTCTGCATGAGAGGAATAATTCTGCAGTTGGAAATATTTCCTCATGCCAATAAACCATGTTTCGACATCTTCCTCCTTCTTATGTTCTCCATCAAACATAGGAGGCTTAATCTTGTTCATTTCGCCCTTCAGTTCATTCAATCCATATCTCCTATGCTTCCTGGTAGGAGATGGGTTTGAACTATTGTGTGCCTTCCTCTTGGAGCGACCTTGGGAGTGATGTTGTTTTCTACCAACACTCCTTGATCTTCTTCCCTCAGAAGTCTGGTGACTCCCTGTTTTGCTCGAGTCTCCCTCCTTGTCCAACTTCTTTTCTATTCTCTCCAGACTCTTCATCAACTTTAAGTTGAATTCCCCATGTTATCCCTTAGCTTTCATGATATTTCTGCTATTTTCTCGATGCATTTGGGCATCTTTCTACAATCTTTCAATGATTTTCATCATATGCCCTTCCTTATCTATCTCTTCTCCATGCTCATTGGAGTTCAACCCTTCAACTCCCAAATGAACATCCATCCCTTTAGTTTCATTCTATGAACTGTAAGCATTTTGTGCCTCCTCCATTTCTTTGCACTCAGTGTCAACTCTATTTGGTTTTGGCACTCGTTAAACTTCTACAAACTCAATGTGAAGACAACCAGAATTTGTTAGGCCACCATTCCTTAACAAATCCCACAACATTCATAAACAAATCTGATTGTAGAAAACTTTCAAACTCCATTTTCTTTTGGGGCTCTGCTCTGCAAATTTTTTGGGCACTAGCCCCTTTCTCTCAGTCCCCCAACCCACACGACCATGGGTCTTGACCAAGCACTAGATCTATAAGCTCTTACTCGGGCCTTCAGCCTCGAAAATTTTCAAAGCACAATAGAACAATCTCTCGGAGTTCCGAGTTACTGAACTCGCGAAGTAGAGTGGATCAATAGTCCATGCCTACCCAACATCCAATGACTAATGCTCACTATGGAACCTCAGGTGTCTGAGTTCTGGGACTTTGGGACTTCGGTTTTCAGAAGCTTTCTTGCTTTCTTCCTTTTCAATTTCCTGAATTACAAACTTCCGACTTCTCTATCCTCTAGGCCCACATAGTACAACTGACACAAACTAAGGTGATGGCATATGGTATGCCTAGAAAGGTCCATGCCACCACCATGTCTACTCTTTCACTTCGAAGCTTCAGGATTTAGAAGTTTCAACTCCTCTACGCTCGCTTTTGCCTGGAACGCTTTCTCTCAGAGTTCACGATCTACCGATGCGTGTCCTCCTTCATGATCAATGACTATGAGTGACTTTGGCACTTCGGCCTTTGGGAGTTTCAAACTCACAAGACTTGCCTCCTCACAAATTACTTCCACCCGAAGTACACAATCTCTTGACGCGTGTCCTTTGCAACAGACAATTGTGATCTACTTCAGCGTTTAGGACTTCGGGAGTTTGTCGCACTCCACACTTGAAATCCTCCGAATTGACTTTCTTTTACCTTCTTGGACACAGATCTAATGGCCAGGCTCTTTTCCTACGATCTACGGTGTAGTTCTCCTTCGTAAGTTTATGCCTCAATGCATTCCACTTCTCCCGAATGATGAACTCCGAAAGGCATCCAGGATAACCCTCCTGCACATTTTCTGGATCTGAAAGTCGTAAAGGAATTTCCTTTTTCCCAAATAGATCCTATGGTTCCAACACCCCAAGTGTTGATCTCTCTCTCTCCGTGGTCAAATACCACGCCGACTGCGGTGTTATTCTACTGCTACTCCTCCCGAGCTTCGTAACACGACCAGGTAACCCCTTGGCACTCATAAACATTCTAAGGTTCACAATTTGTCCCATCCGAACACAATTTCCACTTGAAAACTTGGGTCCAAAGACTACTTTTCTGGCCCATCCAGGCTCAACGTTGAAACCATGGGCTCTGATACCATATTGTAACATCCCCGACCATCACTCTACTATCGGGAAACACTACTACGCGGAACATTTCCATATATATATATATATATATATATATTTCCATATATATATATATATATATAAAACTGTAGTAAATCCACCAATTATGTGTAGACCTTCCACGAACCTCCCATCCTTAGACCACGCTACTCATCACGCTCAGCAGTGGGTCACCCCTGAGCTAGGACTAACCTCCACCCAAGGCAAGGGAATCCTAGACTAGGCTGGGGTTACAGGAAAACTTCACAGAGAAACCTGACGGATTCTCTCCAGGAGCCCTCTTACGTCCACTACTCACAGACTCTCATTCCCCACATGCCTGTTCCACCTGGGAGTATACATCTTCACAAGCACAGTCCATTGGTGCTTCACCCCCCTCTCTGGGTCTTAGCAATAGGCCAGATCAAGAATTCTCAGAACTCCGTCGCTGGTGCTGAACTCTCTCTGGGAGAAACCCACTTCCCAACAGACTCTCTCACCTGGAGAGAGATGCTCATAGGCTTGACAACCTGCCTCTTCAACCACGGGCCTGACAACCCGGTTCTTCAGCCACTTTCAAATTAGTTCCAGCAAGGTATGGGTGACAACAATGGTAACTGGTCAACACCACTCAAGAAAATAGAAGGCTACAACCCAAGAACGTTTGGGTACAGACTCGGCTTTGCAATGCGGCTAAGATGGGTTCACAGGACACACAAGAGACATGAATCAGCCCATGGGTTTGCCACTGGATTTCAGGGTACAAGACAAGGAATCAACACAGAAGTCGAACACATACTCCAACGGTTCAGACGGAGGATGCGTCGTCTTCTCAGGAAAAACATCACAGGTTGGCCTCACGGTTTCGGGTTTTAGAAATGCGTGAGGTATGCATGCAGAGATCAGACACAGAGGTAGCACAGTTCAGACAATGGACACAAGAATGGAGGACAAGCCCCCATCATGGCTCAATTCTTGGGTTAAATTGCATGTGCCTGGGCCGACACATGTCGCCCATAAAGCTGCATGCACTCCATCATGTATGCGTTCCGTTTTCTAGGAACTTAGGATAAAAGTATACCTTTCAAACCACTTTGGAATAATAATAAATTATTATCTTAAGGACTTAAGCCCCTCTTTCCAACCTTTCAGCCCCATTTTCCCTTACCCACTTTGTGGAAGCTTAGTCCCTCATCACTCTTTCTTCGTGGTCAGTTTGCACACAACGATGTTTAATCTTTATTAATGTTCTACATAATGACATATACAAAAACATGATCCTGGACTTTAACACTTAGGCTCTCCGGCTTAATAAAAACATAATCCCATCGACTTATCAATACTCAGCTCACCAATCTACAAAACATGATTTACAATTCATAAACATGATTACAATAGGGCTCGTTCTTGGGTATATTACAAAATATGCCATTGTTATTAATATATGGTTATAAATAATATACCATAACTATATGCTATATGTAGCATATAAAAATAAAACAAGGGTGTAAATAAAGGAGAGGATCGTGGGGGTTGGAACCCACGACCTCCTCCACCCATTCCAACCACTTAACCAACTTGCCAAAGATTCTAGTTGTGATAACAAATTGGAATAAATTATTTTGTTATGTAATTAATGGTGGTTATAACCAAAAGTTTCCCTTCTGGGGCTATAAAAAAGGATCAATTCTCAATGTAAAGGCATGGAATTTCATAGGATTTCATGTGATTTTTGGAGCTCGAATTTTAGAGTTGAGGAGGGAGTTTGAGGTAAACTTCTTTTGTAATTTTTATGTGCTAAAGCTTTGCTCATTTTCCTTTTGAATTCAAGTTTGTAGTCTTTTGAGAGTTATAGGGTATTCCTAGTCATCATAATTGTTTTTTCGAGACAGAGTCGATGGTGACAATCTTATCTCTCATTTGTAAGCCAGTATTCTGAAAATTTGGGATTTGTGAGTTGTAAGAGAGCCTTTGGGAATTTTGTAAAGAAGTATATAGTGTTTATAGTCATTGGATTCGGTTTTCCGAGACGGTGTCGAATTTGAAATTTGTAATTGAGTTTGAGTAACATGCAAGAAGGTCATTGTGAAACACAATTATTGCTTTCATGTGATTATGTATATGTTCATGTATGAATGATTATGCAAGTTATGCTAAATTGTTTAGTTAAGTAAGATAAGACACTTCCATGCTATAAGCATTGTCAATAAAAGAATCTTGGAATAAGAAAGTGGTGTCATACTTAATATTATTTGAGGATGAAGTCATATTAGAGACACTTAGTTAATATCCAGTGGTGTATGATTTCTAATCCATTTTCGGATAAAAAAGAAAAGGACTGCAGAAGCAGAGAAAAGGAAGGAGGAAGAAAAAAAGAAAAAAAGTTGTTGAAGAAGAACTGAGGAGAAAAGAAGAAGAATAGGAGGAAATGAGGAAGAAATAGGAAGAGGAGAAAAAAGAAAAATGAAGACGAATTGGAGGAGGTAGAAAGACAAAACAAGAGAAAAATGGATGAGGATAGAAATAGAGGAGAAATCCCTAGTATTGTCAAAGGCCTTACAATAATGAACACACCAATCCATGCTGGTACCCCTCTGTAATAAATACCATGAAACTTCTCCTACTCTTCTCAATTGATAGAGTTATAATATGTTATGGTGGTTGTAGGAGAATATTATTACAACAATTCAACAAGGGTAATTGAGAAAAGATCTAACAAAAGGAAAATAGGTGAAGCGCCCCCAACAAAGTATCATATGACAAGGAAATTTCATGGAAATTAGGACTAGATCCTCAAGTTAATTCCCAGGATAGTGCCTCAGATATGAGTGAATTTGCAGGGGCCAACTCAGTCTCTATATGTGAATTAAGTGCTACATTGGACCTTTACAAGGAAAAGGTGGTAGAATTGGAAGAACAACTGAAATACTAGAGGGATAATTTGGAGCATGAGTTTGAGCAACAAACCACTATAGTTGAACAATTGCATAAACAAGAATTGGAAGATATGAAAGGCTCACACTTACAAGAAATATAAGAGTTGAAAGCATTGCATGCACAATAAATAACAGGTTTGGAGGCAGAACACTAGGAACAAACTAGACTCTTGGAGTAGCAAGGACACACAATTTTAGAGTTGGAAAAAAAGAAACAAGAAATGGAAGCCATCATGAAGGAAACAAACAAAGAAAATATTATCTTATAAAATGTGAAAGATGAACCTAGCAATGCAAATGAATGCTCGAGAAAAATCCAAAGGGAATTCTTCTGCACACTAAATAACATCCAGAGACACCAAGATGATTTGATCAAGTTATCAGACCAGATAGATGAGTTGAAACGAAAATACAAAAGGGATCAAGATGCTTTTGACAATATTGTGGGTTGGCAAGGTCTGTATCTTGAGACACCTGCCACCTTTCCTAGATACAATGTGAAGAAAAAGTTAAAGTACCAAGTTTTATTTGACTCCTGGAAGACCATATTTGAAGATTTTGAAGAAACCAAGGAACTTGATATTAAGGCTTGCAAAAAACTTTGGAATTATTTGGATGATCTAATAGAAGAATTTGGGATGGAGGTCCTGGAAGATTTAGATGAAACAACCCCAAGTGAATTAAGAAACAAGGAGGTAGAAGAAAACCAATACCTCAACAAGAAAGAAATTGATCAAATCAAGGAAGTCAATAAAGACGTCTTGAACGAGTACTTGATAAAATCAATCAGACTGATTACTTCTGGAAAGGATTATGTAAAAATAATTCAAAAGGATATGAAAAGAGAAGTAGCTTCCAGGATATGTGATGGCGAGATACATGTGGAAAATATGTAGCTAAATAGAGTAGAAGATGTCATGAACAACTAAAATTGTGGAAATCCTACATAGATAACATGGCATCCGAGAAACCCTCATGACCTTTGTATAATGTATATTTCTCCATAGAATTCGAATTGTAGACATAATATGAGAATATGAAATGATAAGGTGTAATTGTCATCTAAAATAATGACATTTACATAATGTAAAGAGACTCTCTTGTTTTATAAAAGAGAGCTCTATCGAAGAAATGAAATCTTTTTCCTATTGTGTACATTGGATGACACTATTATCTCTAGTTCAATAAAGAGTATAAGGTAGTTTTGAAGTCATGATTGTTGGAAAATATGTATGTGACTGCTCTGTATATGTTTTTAGCTTATACGTTTCTTGAATGCTTGTCATGTGACCTATTTATGTGTATAGTACTTGAGATACTTATGCTTTTTTTATTCTAGTAGATACATGGTTAATGTTGTATGTTTACTTCACAACTTTTTTTTAGACAATCTATGGCTTTATTGTTCTAATCTATTATTGATTTTTATGAACTAATTCTAATATCAATACTATTATCTCATGTTGTATCTAACTCTTTAGACATTCTCCTGATCATGATAGGATATAATAGAGTAGGATTAGACTAGGACAGTTTTATTTATTCTATAAGTATTTTAATTAAATTATAACATTAATTCTTTGGAGGAAAATCTATCTTCATCTTTGTAACTAACAAATTCATTAGTTGCAATCAGGCCCACATTCTGATAAAATTTTCCATCCCAAATGAGAGTGATCCCAATTGGGGCTTGCCATCGACATCTTCCCTTACCTGCTTGACAAGAAATTTGGACCCATCAGTAGGTAGTACCTGTAACTTCATCAATTAAAAATTAGCAAAATATTTCAATTTCTTTGTATTTCCAACACCAAAGTTTCAAGTAATGATCGCAGATGGAGGTACCATAAATTGTTCCGGGAAGTGCCATAGTATTAAGCTTAATATGGGGGAGTATTTTTTGGATAGTCCCATGATTGTCATGCAAATGGGTGGTTTTGATGTTGTATTATGGTTCTAATGGTTACTATCATTGGGAAAAGTGGCCCTTAATTTTCAATATATTTTCATGATATTTTCCTCAAATGGAAATGAAATTGAGCTTACAAGTATCCAAGGGAAACCCTCTAAGGTGATAAGCTTTAATAGCATGAAACAATTACTCAAAAAGGAACACGATGGTGTAATTGCACAATTGTGTTCACTTGATGTCAAACATATATATACTCTACTTCATTAGATCTCCAAACAATTATCAACAATCATTCTAAGGTATTTGGTGAAATTCCTAAGGGTATTCCACCTTCTTGAGATCATGACCATGTTATTCATTTGCAACCATGAAGTATACCACCTAACGTTAGGAATTACATGCATCCATATGAGCATAAGAGTGAGATTGATCGTATGATCCAAAAAAATGTTAGAGGTCGACATCATTCAACCTAGACAAAGTTCCTTCTCTTCACTAGTGGTGATGGTTACAAAAAGGATGGTTCATGGTGTATGTGTCTAGATTATAGACAACTAAATAAAATGGCCATCAAATATAATTTTCCTATTCCTTTCATTGATGAAATATAAGATGAATTGCATGGAGAAATTTTATTTACTAAGTTAGATATTCATTCAAGATATCATCAAATCAGAATGAGGGAGGAAGACATTCCCAAAACAAGTTTTATAACACATGAAGGTCATTATGAGTTTTTGGCTATGCCATTTGGACTTACTAATGCACCTTCAACATTTAAAAACTTGATTAATTATGTTTTCAATCCCTTCCTTAAAAAATTTGTGTTAGTATTTTTTGATGACATACTAATCTACAACAAATATTTGGAAGTGTTGGACACACCTACCACACTTAGAGGTGGGGTGAATGAGTGTGAGGCTCTTTTTCCCAAACTTCTCTCTTTCACAAAACTCATTAGTTAGCATTCAACATTTTACTCATTACTCATTGTTGTCATTTATAAACAATTATATGTGAACATATATCATAAATATATCATCAACAAGTCATCACTACAAGGAACATGAAGAACACAAGATGTATGTACAATTTTCTTTTTATTACGGACTACAATCCTTGGGGTTTTTCAACAACAATTGAATAGAGTACAACTCTACAAGAGAACCATATCTATAATGCAAGACTCATCTTACATCCTCAGCATCAACTAAGATGAGGCAACAATCCTCAACATATATCAATCTATACCATAAACAAGTGCATCAACCATGCACCAACCTGTGCTAAACGACTTGTAATCAACCTATACCATAAACAAGTGCATCCAACCATGTACCAAGTATATACCAATCATGTGTGAACTACTCATAAACAATGACTCATCAATATGTACCAACATCGTCAACTATAAACCTCATGTATGTGCCAACTCATCAACTGCTCAACCATGACTAGTTTTGGATTAGTCAACAACCCTAACTTGAAATAATCATAACTTTGTACCTGTAATGAATAAATATATGAAACTGATACACAATGTTATTCAATTTGTTTTATGCAATGTATCTAGGTTTCACTACTTGGAACCTCTCAGAAAAAGATTTATAGCAAAAATGACATACCTTGTTGAATTTCGGCTTATTCTAGAGAGTGACCTTGTAGAGAGTGCCCCGCACAGAATTTTTGTTGAATCGATCTGAAACTGGTACACAACATACTAAAAAATGTATCTAACCAACACAATTGGTCTCACTGAATTTGGATCTGTTATGAAGAAGTTATGACATTTTTACCCGAAATACCTGTTTTAGACTAGTTTCAGGACTAACCACAAACCCTATTTTCCACAGAGTGTATCTCCAAAAATACAACGACCCACAAGATGAATTTTTTACCATAGATACTTGGATATGTTTCATCAATGAAATATTAGTCTCATGGTCTGAATCATTATATAAAAAAAGTTATTACGAAAATGGTGAGATGACCTGTAAATAACATACCTTAGAAAGCATCATGAAAAGAATTTATCCTCCCTTGAATTCCGGCCCTCTTTTCTTCACCTTCCCTCTGAAATTTGGCTTATATATCCTTTGGTTACCTTAGTCACCTATATATCTTCAATATGCTCAAGTGTTCCACACCTAAAATGCTCAAGAAGCTCTCCACCAATACTCCAAAATATATTCTCACAAGAAGCTCTCCATTGATCCACAAAAAGGATGATCTACAAGAGACCATTGATATCTTATTTATAATTTCATCCTCTAGGTCAATTAACCCATTTTTAGGTCACTTAACCCATTTCTAGGTCACTTAACCTATTTTCCTTATTTT